>ML292722.1:118023-226991 GCA_005239495.1 Nicotiana undulata | reverse complement strand
CCCCTCCCCCCCCAAAAAAAAAACAAGTTATGCAAGTTTGAAGCTCATAAACTACTGTATCAACTATACACAACAGGGATGTTAACATAAAGGTTGTTTTACTCCCCCATCTTCTGTGCGCATCATATATCCGTTTACAGGTACAAAATAAAAAGAAAAGAACCCCAAATAAAGGTACTCCCTTTTAGCAGCAAAAAATAAGCACCAGCATGAACCCAATTTTGCACAAAATGCGTAACTCCATTCCTGTACATTGCAAGAGTGTTGATAGTACATTCCAAACTACAAGACGACAACTTGAGGGAAAATTAAGCACCAGCGTTTGAACCCGATTTTGCACAAAACACTTCATTCCTGTACAGTGCAGGAGTGTTGATAGTACATTCCAAAATACAACACGACAACTTGAGGGAGTAAAGCGTTACAAATTACATTAGCACTGAGTTCTAATATTGTACATTCTTACTTGTCAGTCCTCGCGATGGCCTAGGATACCCAACTATAACGGACTACAGAGAAAAATTTGCAAGGCACCTACAGGCTTGGAGCATTATTTGCCACATATGTCAAGTTCTTCAGGGGCCATCTTCTAGGGCTGAATAATAAAGCAAAGAATTAGATTACATAAGGAACATTGCCATGCTAGTCACTATTTTTCTCATACTGGCACACTCTTTTTGTTCTCTCTAATCCCAGTTTAAGGTTGAGATGAACAGAGAAGAAAGATACTTACTACTTAAAATAAACCCTTGAAGAAGGCTCTGAGCTCTCTCTGCTTGCTCCGGAGTGCCTGATATTTGTATGATCTTCTCTGTTTCCTCAGGTCTATCCTCAATCAATTTAACATTTGCTCCTGACAACTGTCAGCAATAAAAATAATGTTACAATGATACTTGTTGTAGGCAAACGTGATCCTTAAGGAAAGTGGGTGCAATGAAGAAGCCAAACTGACCTCACTAATCTGAGCAAGCTTATTTCTTGATTTTGTTATCAGTTTGGGCACTGCGTGTGGAGGTATGACAACTTCCAATGTACTTCTCGTGACTAATGATACATGCATTCTGGAAAAGAGAAATTTAGGTTCAAAGACAGCAAACTACCATGGTTTAAGATAAAACAGAGAATTGTTACCTATTCAATCCGCTTGGAATATCTTCACGACGCTCATTCTCATTTTGCTTGGCTATTTCACTGGCAGATGCCCCAGTTTCCTACAGAGAAAACACCTTTTAATGGAATATAATAGGGGGATCCAACGCCTATGAATCCAGCTATTAGACATTTCCTTATTTGATAAGGAGCTATTAGACATCTCCTGAGACAACTAAGGCTATTTGACAAGCTATTAAGTATTATCCAAGCTCATTAGGATGTAACAGCAAAGGCTGGGGATAAGAAAAATTAGATTCATCCGGAAACAAGGACTGGCAATTAACTCACTTTTACTGGCTGAGTCATCAGTTTGGCTGCTGCATTTTGATAGATTGAAGTCTGAACATCATTCACATTGTAGTTTTGTTGAGAAGGAGATGTGTTGTTGACGGAAATTTTGTCTGCTGCAATATTACTCCTAGCTGGACTTGAGGCAGGTACTGCTGGTGAGGGTATATCCTTTTGAAAGAACTCCCGATAAGTGTAACTCCGAAGCCTCGATGTCACTTCAACAAGTGCTTCTCTAGCTGCTTTTATCTCTCCAACAATCTGGAGATTTGAAGAATTACATACCACATCCAGAAAAAACAATGAGTCCAACAGCTGGACACCAGTACTGCTCTAACCAACAACAACAACAACAAACCCAGTTGAAATCCCACAAGTGGGGTCTGGGGAGGGTAGTGTGTACGCAGACCTTGCCCCTACCCGGGGAGGTAGATAACTGCTCTAACCAATAATCAGAATTCTCTTAAAATCTCTTCTACACAACAGTAACCTATGCTATACTAAGACATTTAGGAAATTTAGTGGCAGCTGATAAAACTGCAGATACAAGATTCCTTCATTGCACAACCATGTATCTTGGAAAAGGTATGCACTGCCCAATTATGCACCATCTCTGGTGCATATATCAACTAAACAACGTGAGAATCAAATTAGCTACATCGGTACCATCATATCAGAAGATTAAAAGAAGATTGGCATTACCTGTATAATTTCATCAGTCGCTGAGACACATGGTGGAAGTTCTTCCTTTGGTAGAATCTGGACAGTAGCACCAGTTATTTTCTGCATGTCAGATAATGGTCTATCTCTTCCTCCCAAGCATTCAACTTCATCTGTTTGCACAACTAAACGAGTTGTAATAACATTTTCCTTCTCTGGAACAAGATCAACAATGCGGGTTTGTATATGCAAAAGAGCTTCCTGAGCAGGAAACAGCTCATCATCTGGACCCTAAAAGTCAAATATAAACCAGAGATCTTTCAGAAATTTTTAAACATCATTTTATAAAAGATAATTTTATGAGGTCTATGCTTGATAAAGTTAACAAATTCAGGAACAAGGCTAAGGGGGGAGAAAGCTAGTGGAATCCTCTTCTCCCATACAGCAAACTAAAAATTAAAACTCTAACAGCCAAAAGCAGCAATAACCTGCTGTGATGTGAAAAGAAAAAGGAGTACCTCATCAGACATAATGATTATGACCTGTTCGTTTGAGCTGGCAACAGGATTCAAAATCTTGACATCCACACCAATCTCATTCTGAAGCAACTCTATAATTCCATCTGATTCCCCAGCAACAGTATCAACCTTGTCAACTGGACATAGAATTCGGAACACAAGATCTTCAACATACATGACCTGCCCATTCTCATTGCCGGGAGCGTTTCCAGATTCAATGGCATATCCAGACGAGGATGAGGAATAGTTGTTGCTTCGACCACTACTCATACCAGCAGGTAGCCTTGATCCAAAACTAGACCCATTTTCAGGCGCTCTGCGGGTTGTATTGTTCATGTGAGGAATAAATTCGTCATCAGGAGGAACGAACCGCTCAGGAGAATGTAGCCGACCAGGAAAGTGATTACGATCACGATGCTGGCTCTCCCTCAAGCGGGAGGAGATAATTTCTATGGCCTTTTTCACAGCATTCATTTCCCCAACTACCTGCACACAAACAGGTTTCAGACATACGCAATGCATAACGCTACACCGCACTACTAATGGTTGCTTTTCAGGCATGCATTAGCTATCTAATAAAATCCACCACATTATTACATTTGCCACAACGTCCGGACAGCGTCATACATAAATATCATGATTTATATGAAAAGCTCAGAATCATCAGGCACAAGAGATTATAAATCAGTAGCAGCAGTATTTTACCACTCTTTAATTAGAAATCTCTTCTTTGTAATCACAAAGGTAACTTTAAGAGCATTGTCTAAGAATTACTTTAATGTCAGTAATTATATCAAATCAACTATAAGGTAGGCAAAAATAATTGCAAGTGAAATGATCCCTTTAGATCATATGAAGGCAATGAACTGCATTAATGTATCCATGTTCTTTGAAATATTTTTTTCAAAATCATTACTTGGACTTCAAGAGGAAAAACAATGTGATATGTAAATGTTTTGATGACTTCGGGAGGAAACATAAGCAGGATATGGTCCAATATAGAAATGTTTAGCCATCAAAACATAAAGTGCTATGCTTAAACATATGACCCAAGAGTTTCAGCAGATATCTGCATGATTACCTGGACCTACAAGTTCCTGAAGGGAATCAACAGTAAATTTGCTCTAATGGCTTTTAAAGCAAAATTCATTAGTGACGAATCAGAGTTAATTGACACCTTGTGGGTCTCTCAACTGAATCATTGAATAAAAGCTCAGTTTTCAATGCATATTGACCTCCGAACAATAGGTAAGTACCTGACATCAAACACTTCACTGAAATACCCATTCAAGGCATTTTTAGATTGAACTACTCAGCAATATTGTACTGAGATGAGCTTAATGGAGTGACATGGACAGTGAGGATTCATATAGCCGACCCCAACTTGCTTGGGATTGAGGCGTCATAGTAGTACAACTACTTGTTGTTTGCAGATACACTAGTCAGCATATAGCAGAAAGCAATTTGGGTTGTCACATGTAATATAGCCCCAATATTAACCGAACTCGGGAAAATAAATATAGGTGCTCAAAAATTATGGCATAAAACATTAGTCATTCATTAAAATATCATTAGATATTAGTTATCCGATCCATTTCAATTCAGAATATCTTCATTCTCATATCCTATCTGGACTTAGGTATCATCGAGTCTCATTGTCAACTGAACTAGTGTTCATTTCTACTTAAGATACATGTTCGTTCTCCTACTTCCTGAATGACAAGTGACCTAGTGTTCATTTCTACTTAAGATGCATGTTTGTTCTCCAACTTCTTATGCAGTATCAGCTAACCTTTTTCAGTTCCAACAAACAATCATACAAATCAGTTCTAGTTCCCAATGGTAAGAGTATTCTTTTTAAGAGTTATCTTTGTCATTAGTTTTTTCTTTGTTTCAGCAACTATATCAGTGCTTCAATTAATGGTATGGTTCTGGTCACTTTATCGACAACGATGCACAAAGTCACGGTCCAATTCAAATTAACCAAAAATCCATATGAAGACTTTAGAAAACTCCAGGAGCAGTGCATGAAACCGAGGTATTTGGTATTCTAACCTGAACAATCTCCTCTGACATCGAAACGCAACGGGGCAAAGTGTGATCTCTGGGCAAAATTCTAATATGAGTCTTAGTCTCCATCCTCATTTGCTCAATAATTTTCCCTCCTTTCCCAAGCAAACACCCCACATGCATTCTTGAAACCACGAGCCTCGTCACCGCACGATTATTCCCACTAAGTCCCCTCATCCTAAACTCCTCTTCCACTTCAACACCACCACCACCACTGTACCCTCCATCACTATCCAAAATCCTCTCATGTATCAACAGCAAAGCTTCCTGAGCAGGCGAAAACGCAGGCATTCTACCGTCCGGGTCCCGCCTCCGTGTATCTGAAATCTCAATGATCCGTTCATCGTCTCCCGGTATCAGTTCATGCACATTCACCCACGCCCCAGTATGTTGCCTAATCGCCTTAATAATGCTACCTGATTTCCCAATAACACCACCCGCCTTAACATCGTGGCACAAAATCCGGTAACTAGTAGTAACCATTAACGAAGGGTCCTGCATTTTCCGGCCTCCACCTCCGCCACCGCCGGTGAGGGAACGGCGGTGGTGAGTAGGAGCATAATGGTGATTATTACCGTGAGGATTGTTGGTGTACCTCTGTTTAGTCCTGGGTAAGTTGTTCTCGGAATCGTAGTCTTGGTCGTAATAGTATCTCTTGGATCTTGATCTGTCCATGTCGTTTTAGGGTTTCAATATCAAATCTGGAAGCGAAATTAAGGTATTAGAGTAGTGTTAGGGTTTTTGTTGAGAATCGTGTACAGTTTTGCTGTAAAAATTGTTCAAAAACCCTAGAGAAGGGGAGAAAGGGAAACTGAGTTCAGTAGAGCCAGTGATGATGAGGAAAATGTACATAATACCGAAGCTTCAGCTTATGCTCCTCCATCTGCTGCTGTTCATCATTTTTAACTTTAATGCTTTTTGTAGATTCAATTTTTGTTTGCTTTACTTTCTCTATTTGTGTGAGCAGCTGCTGCTGCTTTTTATAATCGTGATTCCTAACCCCTTCTTCCTTCTGCTGCCTCGTATAGTGGGTAAATACCTTAGCAAATACTAACGTGTAAGTGGACCCCAACCATGGGCGTGTAACTCACGTTCCCCACTTTAACGTCGTCGTTTAAGGGTCTGAGTGTACTTTTACTAGAGATACTGAAGTTTTTAAGGAAAGACCGAAGCTTCCTTCTTTTGGACTTCTAGTCGTATCATGTTATTTTGCAATTTTGGGGTTTGCTTTCCTTAAGACTCGTTTTGTATACTAGCTTTCTCCTAAGATTTTAGCTCGCTCTATTCCAATTTTTTAGCAGTATTTGTTTTAGAAACTCCTACATAATATTTGTTTTAGAAGGAAATATTTTTTATTTTCTTACACATTAAACTTATGTGTCCAGAAGTGTCACTTCACTTAAATAGTGTTGTATACGGTCAAATTGGTGTTGATCGAAACTAGGGTGGCACGCCAAGGTTCGGCCTCGCGTTGTATCGAACCATGACACGAAGATGGATTGTTAAGCTCATGAATCAATGATCGATCAAGATCGAGACCATCCGTGATCGAGATCGAAGAGGGATAGAGATCGAGCAAGATCGAAGGAAGCCTGCTAAGTCGAATAACAGAAAGCCGAAATATTTGTGATCGGGCAAGGATCGTGGCGGAAATCTCGGCACGTATCAAGTCAAGACCGGTTATTTAGCCAATCATGGGATTTCCTTCTGTATTTAGAATTGTACCATAAGTAGAATTTCTTTACTGTATAAAAGGGGATCTAATCATCTTGTTATCATCACATTTACGCATAACAAAGCAATAGATAACATTTTCTCTCTTAAGCATTCTTACTCTTTTTAGTTCATACTTTTCAGTTATACATTTATTCGGTTCGAGGGCGATCTAGCTCGAGTGCCAAGCTGCGCTTTATATTGGTTTGCTTTATTTTACAGTTAATTTCTAAACATTAATTTTCATATTTCTCAATTTGTGCCAAGTAAAATCACATATCCTTAAAATCACTTACAAATTTAATTGTTATCCGATTTTAAGGGTAAACAGTTTGGCACCCATCGTGGGGCTAAAGATAATAGTGATTGCCTGGTACTAATTTTCATAACACATTGCTTTACGCTTGTTCCTGTAAGCGTTTTTGATTCTAGGATCAGCATGTCAAACTCCCAAGCATTACCCACACACATCGACAATGGCCTTGGTTTTCATGGCGAAAATGACAGCATAGCCGCCTCTGTGAACGAAGTGCCTCCGGTTGACCTCGTGGGAGTACCGGTTGCAGCCCATCGACGTCAGTTCCCATGTTGCCCTGAATGCAAATCAGGGCGTCGACCCAAAAAATGGTGTTCGCAGACACATTCGATCAGTCGGTCAGAACGCACAGGGCATCGAAGAAGGAGGAATCAGCCTTCAAATAATATTTGAAATGTTGCAGGCTCAACAAGCTGCAAATAACACAACTCCAAAATCAGAACCACGCGCCAAGTAGGGTCGAACTCGAACCATCACAGGAAGTTGTTCGCACGACCGAACCAGTGTCGGGGAGGTCAAACGTGAATGAATTGGGGACCGACCCCGCTATTATGAAAATACTCGAGAAGTTGGAAAAGCGAATTGAATCGGGGGAGAAGAAGATTGAAATAAATGACAAAAAAGTGGAAACGTATAACTCTTGAGTTGATGAGGCACCACCGATTTTGAAGGGTTTGGATTCAAAGAAATTCGTGCAAAAAAACCTTCCCCCCAAGCACGCTTCCTAAGTCCATTCCAAAGAAATTCTGCATGCCAGAAATTCTCAAGTATAATGGAACTACCGACCCCAACGAGCATGTCACTTCTTACACATGCTCAATTAAAGGGAACGATCTAGAGGACGATGAGATTGAGTCCGTACTGCTGAAGAAATTCGGAGAAACTTTATCAAAATGGGCGATGATGTGGTACCATAATTTGCCGCCTGATTCCATTGATTCTTTTGCCATGCTCGCATATTCCTTCGTCAAATCACGCGCTGGAGCCATAAAGGTCGAGACTAGGAAGTCGGGCCTCTTCAAAGTGAAGCAGAAGGACAATGAGATGCTCAAGGAGTTTGTATCTCATATCCAAATGGAACGTATAGATCTACCCCCGATTGCCGATGATTGGGCCGTTCAGGCTTTCACTCAAGGGCTAAACATACGAAGTTCGATGTCCTCAAAACAGTTAAAACAAAACTTGATCGAATATCCAGCTGTCACCTGGGCGGATAATCGATACCAGTCAAAGATTAGGGTCGAGGACGACCAGTTGGGGACTCCTTCCGGGTCCATTTATCCAATCAGGCCCGTCGACAGAGTTAAAAGGGATATTGACCAGGAACCACGGTCACACAGAGACCGATATCAGCCATACAATGGAGATCGGAGAAACAATGCACTTGAACGCAACCCCGTCCGAAATGATAGAAGAAATGATCAAGGAGATAGTTCTTGAGGGCTCA
Source organism: Nicotiana undulata (assembly GCA_005239495.1). Taxonomy (NCBI): domain Eukaryota; kingdom Viridiplantae; phylum Streptophyta; class Magnoliopsida; order Solanales; family Solanaceae; genus Nicotiana; species Nicotiana undulata. The sequence continues at coordinate 218,827 of ML292722.1, read as the reverse complement.
TGAGTAAGAGTGGTTTCGACTGGAATGTCGAGCCCAAAGAAGCACCACGACTATCGGAATACAACTTCAACGTTGATGCATCAGCTATTGTGTCAGCCATCGTACGCAACAAAGATACCAGGTGGCCTCGACCTCTACAGACTGATCTGGCCTAGAGAAATCCTGATCAAATGTGCAAATATCATGTTACCCATAGTCATAGAACAGAAGACTGTGGATAACTGAGGGAGGAGGTAGCTTGTTTGTTCAACTAGGGGCATCTTCGAGAATTCTTAGTGATCGGGCTAAGAACCACTTCAAGAATAGAGATTCAAACAGACAGAACGAACAAGAAGAGTCGCATCATGTGATCCACATGATTGTTGGAGGGGTCGATATTCCTCGTGGGCCCGTATTCAAACGCACCAAGGGTCGATCACGAGGGAAAAGCGGACTCGAGACTACGTACCGGAAGGGACCTTGTCTTTCAATGACGAAGATGAAGAGGGGATCTCACAACGACGCATTAGTAATATATGTTCTTATGAATAAAATTCAAGTTAAACGTATTTTGATCGATCCAGGTAGCTCGGCCAACATTATTCGACTGAGGGTCGTAGAACAACTCATCCTACAAGATCAAATTGTGCCCGTAGTCCGAGTACTTAATGGCTTCAACATGGCAAGCGAAACCACCAAAGGTGAAATTACTTTTCCAGTGAACGTGGTCGGGACCATCCAAGAAACAAAGTTCCATGTGATCGAGGGTGACATGAGATACAACGCCCTGCTCGGAAGGCCTTGGATCCATAACATGAGGGCAGTACCCTCGACCCCTCACCAAGTTTTGAAGTTCCCAACATCAGAGGGAGTTAAAACGGCCTATGGAGAACAACCTTCCTCCAAAGAAATGTTCACAGTCGATGAAGTAATTTCGGTATCGGCACTCTCTACAGAAGGATCGGATCCAAAGGGAAAACATGAGGTCAAATAGCAACCATAGACACCGGCCACAACCCAATTATAGAAGCAAGGGATCGACGAGGATGACGACTAATGGATCTCTCGATTTTTATAATTCCTGATGACTTTGATGCCACCAAGTCAACGGTCGAAGCTGGAACAAGTCGCACTGATCGAGCATCAGCCCGAACGAAAGGTATACCTGGGCATGGGGATAACCCCCGAGTTTAGGAAAAAACTTATTCATTTCCTTAAATCCAACATGGATTGCTTTGCTTGGTCCCATCTTGATATGACATGGATACCACCAGAAATTACCACTCACAAGTTGAGCCTGGACCCTAAATTTCGCCCAGTGAAGCGAAAAAAAGTCCTAGTCCGGGGTCAAAACATGTCTTCATCAAGGACGAGGAGACTTTCGATATACTGAGGAAGTATATATGAAGCTCAACCCGGAAAAGTGTGATTTCGGGGTTGACTCGGGCAAGTTTCTTGGCTTCATGGTGTCCAATCGAGGAATCGAGATCAACCCCGATAAAATCAAAGCTATCGAGGATATCACGGTAGTGGATAATGTGAAGACGGGGCGGATAGCTGCCCTAGGTTGATTCATTTCAAGATCCTCATATAGGAGTCACCAATTCTTCTTGTTGCTTAAGAAAAAGAGCAATTTTGCATGAACTCCGGAATGCCAGCCAGCCTTGGAGGAACTAAAGCGGCATTTATCGAGCCCCCCGTTGCTTCACACCCCGAATGTGGGTGAACAACTTTATCTGTACTTGGTAGTCTCGGAGATAGCGATAAGTAGACTCCTGGTCCGAGAAGAACAAGGTACGCAATTCCCTGTCTATTATGTTAGTCGGATCTTAGGTGAGGCCGAAACTAGGTATACACACTTAGAAAAATTAGCGCTTGCTTTAATAAGCGCCTATGGGAAACTAAAACCATATTTCCAATGTCATCCAATATGTGTTGTAACAACTTATCATCTTCGAAATTTGCACAAACCCGAGCTTTCGGGTCGATTGGTGACACGACTCAAAAACCACAAGTCATGATGGCACCTAACTTACCCGCTAGGTAAGCCAATTAATAAAAGAAACACCCCAAATAAACTTATCAAAAATTACATTAGGATTTATCGGAACATTTACAAATTTACCCAAGATCTGGTAGTAAGAATCATGAGTTTCTAAGACTTAGAATATATGAAGTTGGTATGAATAAATACACGTTTTGTTTGACAACTACATGAACAGATTAATAATGTCTAAAACTACCAAGGACAAGTGACAGCTTCTATACAGAATACACGAACATCTTCTGGGTCAGCCCCCAACTTCTTCAGCAACTTCTTCTCCAATAGTTTTCACAGTGTGTGCAGAAGTGCAGTATCAGTACAACTGACCCCATGTACTGGTAAGTATCTTGACTAACCCCGTCGAAGTAGTGACGAGATTTTTAGTTAAATGATACTCATTGATAAACACTATAATGTAAACTAGCAATAGAACTAAAAGACAGAATAATAGAATAGGGTAGACAATGCGACTGTAACAGGAAATAAAAGAGTATCATGAAGGACCACAATTTAAGAGTTTCCAACATCTCAACCGGCTCTTTCCTTAGAACGAAAGCCCCTAAACAACAACAATCACCTCATATACTTTCATATAGTGATAAAGTACTCAAGACATCAAATCTAACGGCACGGCAACACCCTTCGTGTCTTTATCTCATCCTCACCATATATGCGTAAAACAGTACCAACCAAATGATAGAAATACCGACGATAGAAATGACAAGGAAGGGAATATGCAAGCAGTAATAATAAACGAGAATGTACATAAGAACATCATCAAGAGACTAAGCAGAAGGCACAGAGGTAACGACCACGATTAGGAAAAAGGGATTATAATTTCAATTAACTAGCATGATGGAGGCCTAAGCACAAATATAGCAAGCAGAAGGAAACACGTGGCCTTTACAAGTTAACAAGTAAGGACATGGACAACACAACAACAATTGAGATGGAGGTCAAGTACGAGACAATAACAAAATATCACACCAAATATATAATGGCGACAATGACAACTCAAGGTAAAGGCGGAAATGTATACCGGGAAAACATATATCACATCATAATGCATGTCCCTCATCCTCGCTTGCACGAAAACACCCTTCGTGCCATGACTTCACAATATTAAAAGCATAATAATAATAATATAAATGAAATGGCATGGCATCACCCTTCGTGCTTTACACTCTTCCTCACACGATAATGTATATGAAATGGCACGGCATCACCCTTCGTGCTTTACACTCTTCCTCACATGATAATGTATATGAAATGGCACGGCATCACCCTTCGTGCTTTACACTCTTCCTCACATGATAATGTATATGAAATGGCACAACATTACCCTTCATGCTTTACACTCTTCCTCACATGATAATGTATATGAAATGGCACGACATCACCCTTCGTGTTTTACACTCTTCTTCACATGATAATGTATATGAAATGGCACGGCATCACCCTTCGTGATTTACACTATTCCTCACATGATAATGATATAAACAATGGCACGCATCACCCATCGTGCTTTACACTCTTCCTCACCAAGCAAATAAATATCAATAAAGTATTCAAGGTAGGAAGAATAAATAGCATCGAGGAGAGTGTCAAAAGAATATTCCAAACAAATTCTCAATCGCTACTTTCCCAACCAACAATAACTCAATGAATGTTCAAGGCTATATAATTCAAGTACTTTCACAATTCCCACGATTTATCAATAACACAAGCATGTAATCTAGCACCTCAAAATATTGACCATAGCAACATATTAATGACTATGCCTTGAGATGTACGAATTAGACACATCAATGTATTCTAAGAATTTCCATCAAATCGGTTAAGTTATATTAGGCTAAGTCTTGATTACTAACATCTTCTACGACGTTCTTAATATCGGTAAAACAAGTAAGGCATGAATTAAGGGGGTTATAAAAATTCTACATAACATAATTATAGCACAAACTACCCCCGAGCATGATTAATCCCGGCACATACATATATGTTCGTCACCTTATATATGTATCACCCCCGCATGTAGCAGACAATTACAAATATGAGGAAAAACTCCCTCAACAAGGCTAGGCAAAACACTTACCTCAATCCGGCTAACTCCACACTCAAATTTCGCCTTTCCTTTACAAATTCATCTCCGCTCATCTCAATCGAGCCCAAGGCGACTTTATTGTGATGTTCACCATTAATCTGGCTTTTGACAGAAAGGGTGTATTTTCCCTTAGCATCAACTGATGTAAGATAGATAGAGATGCTTTGGTCCCTTTGACAAACACAACCGTTAGGACGAAGCCAAATTTTCCATTTGTAATCCCCGACAGTAAACTCTTTAGAAAAACAAGAATTCAATAAATTTGAAAACTCAGAGATCTTCCATTTGTGCTTATTAGTTTGAATGTCTTTCAACAAGGGCACACATTCACCAATTCCTTGGCTCTTGATAACAAATACCCCAGCTCCGATAATGACATTATCATCGACAAGGTATCCATTGGACTGCTCTTTCAGTGCTTTGTGGGAGATAAACTTGGAGAAACCCCATTTGGACTTGACCTTGTGAAAACGCCGCACTTGACCACGTATAACAAGATAGTTGTCACAAAGATGATTAAACAGAAAGAAGCTAAACACAACATTAGCCCCCCCCCCCCAACCATCATGTAAGGAGTTGTCATCCGCAATGGCCAAGTAGACAGAGATATAATCGTTTCCCTCTAAGATGTCATTCCCATTGGGATAGATGATCAACTTCCATTTATAGCCGCATGCTTCAAATTCATATGATTCATACACGTCAATACCATTCTCTGATAGTTTGTAAAAGTATTTAAACTTCATCAAGTAGTGTGATTGGGATGCATCCCTAACTTCCACTGTAACTTTTTGCTCATCACAAGGAATCAAAGCCATATTGCCGACCTCTGTTCAAAAACAAAACTGACTGCGCACCCTAAACGCTAAAAAGCTTCAATATATAAGGAGACTCATACTTCACCACTATATATGCTAACGAAGAGATTAATATCAACTTTCCCATTTTAAACGTATTTTTTTAACTCCTAATTATTATTCAAAATTACTACTTTGCTCATTAGCTTGTGTAATTATAAATTAGGTCCACTATAATATTTCATCTCATACATAAATATTATCTCCAACTATAAATATATCTTTATGAACTCACATATAAAATAAATAATTAGTATTATTTTTATAAGAATAAGGAATTATAATTAAAGAATAACGTAAAAGTTCATTATTAAAATACTAGGATATTACAATAGGCCAAATGGGACGCAGAAATCAGTGTGTACGATATTGGGTATTGATCACGAACCGCCACCAAGTCTCAAATCTTGGTAGACTTCGTGGCTGACTTCACGCCGGTTCTTGTAACCGAGGTTTAAAAAGAACTACTAATAAAAAAGGATACATCTTCGGGATTCTGGACCCTCGTTAAGGACGGTGCTTCGAATGCAAATGGGTCCGGACTAGGCATCGTACTAAAATCACCCACAGGTAATGTGGTTAAACAGTCTATCAGAACTATAAAATTGACTAACAATGAGGCTGAGGATGAGGCCATAATTGCAGGTCTCGAATTAGCTAAGTCATAGAGGCCAAGCGTGATTCCCTCCTCATGGTAAACCAAGTTAACGGGACTTTTGAAGTCCGAGAAGACCGAATACAAAGGTACTTGGATAAACTACAGGTTACTCTACATCGATTTAAGGAATGGACCTTGCAACATGTACCTCGAGATTAGAACATCAAGGTTGAAACTCTTGCAAACTTAGGTTCATTGGTCGAAGACGATGAACTCAACTCAGGGACTGTCGTACAACTCATGAGATCGGTGATCGAAGAAGTCCACGCCGAGATAAACTCCACGAGTTTGACATGGTATTTGAGAAACAAGTACATAGATTACTTAATGAACGGGAAGCTTCCATCATATCCAAAGAAGCCGAGAGCTCTACGCACAAAGGCAACACGGTTCACTTAGTTTGAAGACGGGACGCTGCTTAGAAGGATGTTCGATGGACCATTGGCAATACGTTTGGGACCGGGAGATACCGATTACGTCCTACGAGAAGTTCACGAGGGAACTTGTGGAAATCATTCTGGTTCTGAATCGTTAGTCCACAAAGTAATCAGAGCAGGATACTACTGGATCGATATGGAGAAGGATACAAAGGAGTTCGTGCGAAAATGCGACAAATGCCAAAGGTATGCACCAATTATTCACCATCCCGGAGAGCATCTCCATTCGGTCTTATCCCAATGGGCATTCATGAAATGGGGAACGGACATCGTCGGCCCTCTTCCATCGGCCCCAGGTATCAGTTTATTTTATTTATACTGGTTATTTTTCTAAGTGGGTTGAAGCACAAGATTTCGAGAAAGTCAGAGAAAAATAAGTCATAGACTTTATTTGGGATCACATCATATGTCAATTTGGGATGCCCTCTGAAATCGTATGTGATAATGGAAAGAAATTCATCGGCAGCAAAGTGACTAAATTTCTCGAGGATCACAAGATCAAAAGAATCCTATCGACGCCTCATCATCCCATCGGGAACGTACAAGACAAATCAACCAACAAAACTATCATTCATAACTTCAAGAAGAGATTGACTGACGCCAAAGGGAATTTGAGGGAGATACTGCCCGAGGTTCTTTGGGCATACCGCACAACATCAAATTCAAGTACAGGAGCAATGCCATTCTCGTTAGTCTATGGCGTCTAAGACCTTATCCCGGTCGAAGTCGTAGAACCTAGCATCAGGTTCCGATATTCAACGGAAGAGTCAAATAAAGAGGCCATGAATACGAGCCTAGAATTGTTGGACGAAAGACGCGAAGCTACTTTCGTCCGATTGGCGCCCAAAACAACGGATCGAAAGGTAATACAATCGAAGAGAGGACTTGGTGCTAAGAAAGGTCACCCTCAACACCCGAAGTACGAATGAAGGAAAACTGGGTCCGAAATGGGAAGGACCATATCAGATTCTCGAAGTCATCGGGAAAGGATCATACAAGCTTGGTAAGATGAACGATGAACAACTACCGAACAATTGGAACATATCACACCTAAAACGATACTACTACTAAGGTACGATTGCCCTCTCATTTTCGTTTCTATTTTAAACTAACTCTTACAAGTGTTCGACCACAAACAACGATGGATTTAGGTCTGAAAGCATGCGTTGCACTCTTTTTTCCTTAGACCTGTTTTGTCCCAAATGGGTTTTCCGACGAGGTTTTTAACGAGACAACCATTGATCGTGCTAACTTAGAACAATTCAACAGTATCTGAGGCTTCTTTTCATTAAACCTCGAATACCATGGGGGGCATTGCCCTCGAATGTCAGCTTTGTTACGGGGAAATTACTTTATAAAGCGGGGTCTCTATAGGTAAAATTTGTAAAGGCCAAACGGTCAAATAAACCGTGCCCCAATAGGTTGCTCGAGCCCTGACACAGAACATGTACGCATGTATAATTATTTATAAAGAGAAGTACTTTTCATTGACGTTATCTCATGACTTAGAAAAGTTTTTCTACTTTACAATTTCATACTCTCGATCTATTATGTAAGTAGTCTTAAGGGCCGATCATAACTAGAGTTCGGATAATTACCCCACGCTCGGCGACTATCGTCTGAAAAATAAATGAGATCGAATTTTTAAAACTTTGAGATCATAAGACCTTCTAGGCAACCCTCGATTTTTATAGGCCACGGCCACCCACACGGGGACTGGTACTTCGGGCGAGCTTGAAGTAAAACAGGAAAGTAAGCCCAAGGGGCAAATCCCAAACTAAAAAGGCTACGACCAAATTAACGTTGTTCAGAGACGTCCGAATTTCGTAACAAAACAAGCCTTCGAATTCTTTCATAAACCGGTTAAAAGGGTCACCCCCGACAAAATCATAAAAGGCTTCGATAATATCAAGCCTTGAAAACTCTAATGAGTACAGAATTGTTCGAACTCTCGAACAGTTCCTTATTTCTTGCTAAGGCATTACAAGTTTTGCAAATACAAATGATAAAATCTTTTTCGAGCCGAAAATGGGAAAAACCATAAACAATCTTTTTACAAAGGCCATATCGTCCTAATATAAAAGCCTAAGGGATGTTTTTGCTTTGAGTTCGAAAGACCATCCTTCTCAAATAAAAAACCTAAGGGTTACCTTACTTCGAGTTAGAGCAAGCACGTACTCGATCGTAAAGGCTATACTAGTTCGGTTTCAATCAAATTGTCTAAACCGCAGACCTTAGAATACAATTTCATAATTTTATAAGGCAGAAAAGAAGAAAGTTTTTATATATATGTCAAAAATCATTTACAAGGGCAACATGACCCGATCAGAATTCTCTAAAAAAAAAAGCCAAAATGGCCTTAAAAGAAACACGAAAAAAAATACAAATTCTAAAAGCCTAGTCTTCTCCGAGAGCAGCATCTTCACTCTCGGGGCCTTCTCCACTTTCGGACCCGCTCATGCTCCCAGAAACGTCGTCGTCAGGAAAGGCCAACACTTTGGCTTCAACTTCAAGCTTTTGGCACTCTCGATCTCGACTGTAAGAACAAATCCACGAGCGTGGATCTACTCGAGAGTCTCTCTTTGAGACTGGCATTTAGCATGCTCGGCAACCCAGTTTGCTCAAGCCTGAGAAGCTTCATCAACCTCATATGCTCGAACTTGAGCAGCTTCAGCGTCGGTCCGCTAGACGACCACCATTGCATCAACATTAACCTTGGTCGTTTCGATCTCCGATTTGGCCGCTGCAAGTTCTGTGGCCAGCTTCTCTCGATCAGAAGTTGCTGAACCCAACTGAACTCCTCAATGTTCTTGGCTTGCACCAAGGCTTTCTCTCTCATGCTTTGGAGTTGGGTTTCAGTCGAGGCCAGTTGAGCTCGGGCAACCTCCTTTTCTAAGGCAAGGCGATCCATGTTCTTCTTCCGCGCCACGGTTTCCGCCCTCACTGCATCCACCTCCTCACGAAGTTGCCCGATCATATCATGCTTTTGCTGGACTTGTGTGACCGAACTGTTAGCCATCACGCTCGAGTCAGTGTCATTCACTTCAAAGATTCTTTTTACCTACTCGGTTAGATCAACTTGTTCTTTCTGAGCTACTTCTAGCTCAGCCGGAAGTCCTTTTGCTTCCTCTTTTCTCTACTCGCTGAGAAGCTTGAAGGCATCTTTCTCCTCAATGATTCCTCGGATTTTGGCCTCACACCGGCTCATCTCCCCTCGGGATCGGAAGAAAGCCTCATGATGAATAAAATAAAACTACAAATATAAGAAAGAAGGAATTATATAAAAAGAGAAAAGTACAAGTATAAAAATTGACGTCGGCAAAGAAAATATGGACTTACCCGGTTAAGATCATGTTGGGATTCGTTGAAAAGACAAGGAGCTCCCACCTCATCCATCTGGGCTTGGTCTTCTTTCGTGATCAAACATCGGATGTAGCTAGCCACCTCTACGAGGGCAACAAGAACCCGGGCATCCTCCGGGACTGTGATAATGATTGTTCGCTTGCACCCGGGATCGGCACTAAGGGCCGGGAACTGATTGGTCAGTTTAAAACTCGAGGAAGCCTCACCAGAGATCTTATTTGGAACCTCCAAGTCACTTAGGCCAGTAACATCTTCTACCCCAACAAAATAACCACGGAAAGGATCTTCCTCTCCGTGGACTCCTTCACCATGACAAGTCCCACGGCCTGAGCGTCGCGTATTATCGACTCGGGAAATGAAGGAAATGAGGGAGAATTCCCGATCTCTATTGCCCCAAGTGGGTCTTTTGGGGCATCGCCTCCGTCTTGGGAAGCCTCGAGCCCGGTTTCTGCACCAGAATCCACCGCCTCTTTAACAGTCTCTTTGCGCTGAGATAAAGCATCTTCGGTCCCTCTAGGCTCGGGGACTTGGGCTGAAGTCTCCTCCTCGACCTCATCGATCCTAGGCGGAGCAGTATCAACTCCCACCAGTTCCGAAGTTCTTCGAATCTCGGTGCTAGCTCGCGCACGGCCCACCAGCCTAGAATCATCATCATCATCTTCATCTTCTTCCCTTTACCTTTAGACTGGCTCCATAGTTAGTGGGATTGTGTTCCCCTTGGGTTTACGAGTTGTTCTCTTCTTGGGTTTTTGACCCTCGGAGTTTGAGGCCCTTTTCCTCTTACTCTCTTTCACCGACTTCGAGATAGGTGGTGAAACTTCTTCATCACCGCACGGGGGTCTCATAGTCGCATCCTTCCCGAGGCCTACAAAAGGAAAACTAAGTGAGTTTAGAAAGATATTTTGGTTAAATCATTAAGTTAATAACGAGGATTACCGTGATTTTTAGCCTCCCACCGACCCTTTGACAAATCTCTCCATGCACGCTCGACATGTGTTGACGTTGAGACCAGGCTCCTAACCCAGTTCTCGAGATGGGGAACCACACCCGGCATCCAGGCAATGGCTGCATCTAGAAGAACACTAATAAGAAAGGATGAAGAAGTAAATACCACGAACATAAATTAAGGATGGAGTCACACTTATGTCTCATATTCCATTTTTCGGGAAATGGCATGCTCTCAGCCGGGATCAGGTATGTGGTCTTCACTCGAACGAACTGGCCCATCCAACCCCGGTCTTTGTTTTCAGCTATACTCGAGATGAGTGCCTTGGTGGCCCGATGTTGAAGCTCTATCAACACACTGCGATAGAGTCGAGGGCATATATTCTTATGAGGTGTTCAAGGGTGAAGGTAAGCCTGTCAATTTTGCTCACGAAGAAATGGAGTAGTATCACGATCCTCCAGAAAGAGAGGTGAATTTAGCCGAGGATCACCTGGTATTTCTTGCAGAAGTCCAAGATGATGGATCGAGGGGACCCAACGTGAAATGGTAAGTGTAAACACTCAAGAACCCTTCCATGTGGGTAGTAATTGCTTCTTCTGGAGTCGGTACCACAACCTCTTTGTTTTCCCAGTTGCAATATTTCTTCACCTGGTCAAGGAGGCTTTTTGGTATCGAGCATATATATCTCGATATCAGCTCGCATCTACCAGGAATCGAGGAGGTTTTCTCAACCTTAAAGTCGGAATCAATGACCCTCCCCTCCCCCGGGAATAAGCTCTTCAGGGCGTGGCTCCACCATTGGTTTCTCGTCGGCCGTCCAGGACGAGGAAGATGTTTCTTTCTGTGGAACAGTTTTAGATGTTTTGTCCATTTGGTTTTTGTAGGCAAAGAAGCATACAGATTGGAATATTTGGTGTTTTTAGGAAGAACAAGCAAAGAAACTCAAAGACCTGAAGATAGGAAGCTTTGAAGAGGGCAATGAACTATGAAGATTGGAATGAAGGAGATTTCAAGTAAAGTTTTAAAGAGTAAAAAATGTGTCTATTTATTGGTTTCACAACGACAGTTCAAAGCTGGTAGTGGCCGACCGTCGGCTGACGCGCATTAAATGCCTAGAAAACTGTATCGACAAGACATTTCAGTTACCTCTGCCGCTTACGTCATGATGATTACGTCATGATAAACCGAGGTGAAGTTCGAAGACTCAATTTGTTTCTTGTCATTACCCTAAAATGAGGAGACTATCTGTATACGGTCAAAATCGGGCTTGCCCAATTTTGTATGGCTGATCAAAACTTGGGTGGCAGGCCAAGGTTCGGCCTCGCGTTGTATTGAACCATGACACAAAGATGGATTGCTAAGCTCATGAATCAATGACCGATCAAGATCGAGACTAACCATGATCAAGACCGAAGCGGGATAGAGATCGAGCAAGATTGAAGAAAGCCTGCTAAGTCGAATAACAAAAAACCGAGATATCTGTGATCCAGCAAGGATCGTGGCAGAAATCTCGGCACGTATCAAGTCAAGACCGATTTTAGTCAATCATGGGATTTTCTTATGTATTTAGAATTGTACCATAAGTATAATTTATCTACCATATAAAGGGAGTTCTAATCATCTTGTAATTATCATATTCACATGTAACAAAGCAATAGATAACATTTTTTCCCTTAAGCATTGTTACTGTGTTGTTCAGTTCATGCTTTTCAGTTATACATTTATTCGGTTCGAGGGCCAAGTTGCGCTTTATATTAGTTTGCTTTATTTTACAGTTAATATCTAAACATTAATTTTCATATTTGTCAGTTTGTGCCAAGTAAAATCACATATCCTTAAAACCACTTACAAATTTAATTGTTATCCGATCTTAAGGGTAAACAAGTGTAAAACAAATTGATACACAATATATTTTTAGAGCTTTCATTCCTTGATATTTTCTCAAAAAGCCTATGAAAATCCAGTTAATAACCTCAATTATGTAGGATAGGGTGTATATGGACCGGGTTGATTTGATTTTTATCAAAACCAACCAAACCAATTATATCGGTTTGGATTGATTCGATTTTGTCGAGTTTTCGGGTATTCGGATTTTTTTGTTACATGAATATTTTTCAATCTTACTTTGTTAAAATTATAGATAAAATTTTGATAAAGTAAAAAGTAAAAAAATTTAGAAACATATGATCGATTAAGATATTCTATGGGTGAATTATTTTAGTAACACATGAAAGTAATTTTTGATAGTTGTCTAACAATGATTTTTCGTTAATGTACGCTTTCAAGAGTAATCAAATTTAATAATTAAACATAAAAATCAAGATGATACCTAGAGGAGATATATTCTATTTAATTTTAAATTATCGAAATAGTATTTTAAATTCGAAAAAAGATATAAGAAATCTCGACATAAGAATATGGGAGAACAAAGAGATGATTGATGCATTTCAGTAACACTTGATAAGAAAGCAATACAACCCATTATTTTTAGTAAATAATCGACTATGGTTTGGTTTCATTTGATTTGATTTGGTTTGGTGTTGGAAAAAAAAACGACCATATTTGGTTTGGTTTGATTAACTAAAAAAAGTCAAACTGAAACCAAATCAACCCGACATTATATGTATAGAAGTTTTAAATATATTTAATACATAAAAATATTTATGACATTACAGTTTATAAATATTTCTTAAGCTTTTTCATAGTTTTATCTTTTAACGTATTATTTCAAGCTTGAGCTTATAATTTTTGGATGCTCCAATAAGTTTTATAGTCCATAAATGTTAGTAACTCAAATAAATCCTAAACCAACATCAAACCAATACTAATGCTAATAAAAGACATTCAATTCAATTGTACTATTGATGAAAATAGTGTTGGATATCTATTTTTTCGTTTTTTCATGGTTTAGATAAAATGATAACTTATTTTTCTTTTAGTGGTTAGTCAAGTAAATAATAGTACTTATTAGTCATAATTTTAAATTATGTTTAGTTTATTATGTCTTATTAATAATATTATTTTATGCGGTTTTATTTTCTTTAGTGTTGAATATTTTAGTATCATGCCATGACTCATCTCATATTTATGTTATTTTATTGGAAAACACCTTATACAATTTTGTCTTACTAGGATTAAAGAAATATTTGGAGCACAAATTTCCTGTTTTGTGCTATGAAGACTTTATGAAGAAAAAAACCCGAAAATCCCGAAAATCCGGGATTAAAGAACCCGACTTTTATTGGTTTCGTTTGGTATTTAGATTTAATAACTCGATACAATTGGTTTGAATTGGTAATTAGAAAATTTGAACCAACCCGAACCATATACACCCCTACTCAGTGTAATGCTTTTCCTAGCAAACTTACTTTTTGACTATTATTGACCAATATAATATATAAGTCCAATAAAATATAAGATGAAAGTGTAGAAGTAAGATTTATTTTGGGATTTTACATAGTATATGGTTGATAAACACATGTAATTGGGAGATTGATGAGTACGTCACACGTTGGAGTGAGGTGGATCAAATAGAGGCTCGCATCCGGTGTTTTGTGTGATAGGAATTTACCACCAAGACTTATAGGCAGTTTAGCCAAACTTCTAAAATCAGCTTATTTTGATAAGCGTTTTTTCAAAAGTACTTTTGTAGTTTTAGTAAGATGCAGTTTGTGTTTGGCTAATTAATTTACAAAGCACTTCTGAGTAGCGATTCGTGTTTGGACAAGCTTTTAGAAAGTGCTTTTAAGTGTATTTTTCTCAAAAATACTTTTTTCATTTAAAAGCTAGGCCACTTCAACTTTGAAAAAAAAAATTGAAGAAAAAAAAAACTTTTGGCCTTGGAGTAGCTTGGCCAAATAGACTATTAAAGGCAAGTTCTACAGAGTGATTGTTGAACCAACTATGTTGTATAGGGCGGAATATTGGAAAAAGTCGAGGGTCTTTCAGAAATAACCTCTCTACCTTTATAAGCGAAAAAATTATAAATAGTCATTTTTACGCCTGATCAATCAAATTTAGCCACATAATAAAAAGTCAATTATATTTAGCCACTAAATTGGTGCGGGAATAATTTGTTAACTGAAATACCCCTACTCTATTTATAAAATTTATGCGACATGACCTAATACTCTGTTTCAGCAGAATCTTGCGGCGTCAATCTACAGATTGAAGTAAGCTCTCACAATTATTCTTTTGATTCTTCGAATTTTCTGGTTTGATATTCTTATTCTTCTCAATGCGTTAATCTACGATTCTTCTCGTTTGTAATTCAGATCGTAACTAATAATATTTGTATTTTTATATATTATTATAAATTTTACATGAAAAAAATTTATTCTGTGCTTAATTGTATAATATACAAATAAAATTTAATGTCAAGTACTGTATGCAGTCATTAAGCACCGAAAATGTCTAGTTCGTTAAAAAATACATAGTTAAAGTGATGGCAGATGAATTAATTGCAGAACAAAACATCTAGTATAATATACTGGACCTTTCTGAATAGATAAATTAAACTTACAAACTTTCAGAATATTATACGGAGAGTATGTATGATTCAAACACCAAGAATGTATCTAAATCTTTAAGATTCACCTACTATGCTGAATAAAAAGATGGAATTTTGTCGTTAGATATGTCAAAACTACAGACTCTCCAGCATATAGTATTGGAGGTATCTTTGATTCAAACTACTACAAAAAATTATGCATAAAATGGTATAGAACACAACACCAGTATAAAATGTTGGACTTTTCTTAATTAATATGTAAAACTCAGAAACTTCCAGCAGATTATACTGGAAGTATCTATGATTCAAACCGGAAGAATACATATAAGTTTTTAAGGTTCCCCTAATGTCCCGAATAAAATGCTAAACATATATGATTACATATGTGAAAACTATAAACTCCGCAGCATATAGTACCGGAGGTATCTTTGATTCAAAACCAACAAAATACTGCATAAAATAGTGTTACAATGTTTGATTCAAAACCAGAATAAAACAAAAACAACAACAACAATAAATCGAGTATGTTCCCACCAGGTGGGGGTCTGGGGAGGGTACTCTGTACGCAGACCTTACCCCTACCTAACTGTCACGATCCAAATTCCCTACCCTCGGGATCGTGATGGCGTCTAACATACTTGCTAGGCAATCCAATGTTAGAGGGATTCAACGTTTAAAACAATTAATGCATAATACGAGCTGAAGGAATAAAAACGATACCAAGAACTAATGTTATTATCTAGCTACCCAGGATTTGGAGTCACAATTCACGAACTACTAAATAATACTACAAGTGTTTGGATGAAAGAAAATATATATCTGTTTTGAATAAAATAAAACGGTAACTAGATAAGGTGGAGAAGACTCCAGGAATCTGCGGATGCCAGCAGATCTACATCGTGTCTCCGTACGAATGATCAGCTTCTACTCGAAAATCAACTATGCCCGGAACCTGGATCTTCACAAGAAGTGCAGAGTGCAATATCAGTACAACCGACCCCATGTACTGGTAAGTGCCGAGCCTAACCTCGACGAGGTAGTGACGATGCTACGACGGGGCATTTATAATATAACATGTATACAGAGTTTTTTATAAAGCAAGAAGGAAATACTAAACTAAATAAACAATAACTTGCAGTAAATAATTAAGTAACCCGGCTATCTTTCCAGATCTCAGCTATAACAAATCCTTACGAAAATTTCCAAGTTACAATTTAAATAACGGTAAAAGCAGAATATGGTAACAACAAAATAAAACAGTGAGTATTTCCAGTATTCATCATAAAACCAGTAAAAAAATATGAATATTCTCCCTTATTACTCCTTGTTGCGGCGTGCAACCCGATCCCACATATTCACCCTTATTGCTCCTCGATATATCATCTTATTCCTCCTGTTGTGGCATGCAACCCGATCCCACTTGTCCACCCTTATTCCTCCTTGTTGCGGCGTGCAACCCGCTCCCACCAGACAGTCACATTTCATCATTTATAATCAAGAGTTCACAATTTAGATTAAAAAAATGGTTTATAATATTTATATCTCAAATAATGTAACGGAAAGCTGTACAATTAAGAAACTCCACCAATTATTACTACACAACTAAACCAACCGAAAAATGTATCATGAAACACTAATAACCAACTCAACTATTAATGTACCACAACGAAGCTAAAGAACAATTAAGACTTTCAAATAAGGGAAAATAGTCTCTAACAACAACAAGTAGACATGGAGGCATCAATAATCATGAAACAATTAAGATAGGAATATAATAAATTGGAAACGGGGAAGGTAACATGCTAAACAAATAATTTGGTGGCGCATAGGTACTCGTCACCTCACCTATACACCACACACATGCAATTTCACATAGCATTTAAGTTGGGGATTCCTAATCCCTCAAGTCAAAGTTAGACCAAACACTTACCTCAATTTCGTAGGTCACTCACTGCTCAATTACCACTTTTCCTTTAGAATTTGCCTCCAACTCACTCGAATCTAATCATAATTAGTTCAATACCATTAATTATTTCTCAAGGAATTAAATTTAATTCATAATCATAGTTTTCCTAAGTTTTCCTATCAAAAGAAAAAAATCGACCCCGGGCCCGCTTGGTCCAAACTCGAGGCTCGGATCAAAATTTGTTTACCCATTCTCCCCCGTGACCGGATATATAATTGGTTTTGGAATACGACCTCAATTCGAGGTCTAAATTCCCAAATTTCGAAATTCCTAAGTTCTACCCAAAAATCCTTAATTCAACCATGAAAATTCTAGATTCTAGGTTGAAATCTCGTTAAAAGTTGCAAGAGATTGAAAGGAATTAGTTAGGAATCACTTACCTATGATTTGGAGAAGTTTGGTCTTTGGAAAATCGCCTATGGAGGTTTAGGGTTTGAGAGAATTGAAAAATTGGTGAAAATCCCGTCTAAGTCCCAACTTAACAAGTTGTGGATGTCGCAATTGCGAGAAGGATATCGCAAATGCGAACCTTCTCAATTCCTGCTGCCTTCGCATTTTCGACTAAAATGTCGCATTTGCGACAACTGGGGGTCATCGCATTTGCGGACAATGTTTCACATTTGCGAGAATGGCCTTCCCAGGCCTCTTCGCATTTGCGATAAAAAGTCTCGCAATTACCAGGACTGGCACCTTCACAATTCTGAAGCCTGATCTCGCAATTGCAAGATCAGAGGCCTGCACCAGACACCAGATGCATCAACTATATTTTTCTAAGTCTAAACACTCCGTAGCCTATCCAAAACTTACCTGAGCCCTCTAGGCTCCAAACCAAATATGCACGCAAGTCTAAAAATATCATACGGACTTGCTCGTGCGATCAAATCACAAAATAACACCTAAATCTATGAATTTAACATCAAAACTCATGATTTTCTCAAGAACACTTCGATTTCACTATTTTCTCCAACGGACGTCCGAATCACGTCAAATGAACTTCGATTTCCACCAAAGTACTTAAACAATATAAAAAATATGTATTGGGCTCCGAAACCAAAATACGGGCTCGATACTAACGAATTCAAACATTAATTCATTTCTTTATTTCCTTTAAAATCCAGGATAAAAATTTTCTTCAAAAATGATTTCTAAAGCTAGGGACCTCGGAATTCAATTCCGGGCATACGCCCAAGTCTCATATTTTTCTGCGGACCTCCCGGTACCGTCGAAATACGGGTTCGGGTCCGTTTACTCAAAACACTTACCAAAGTCAACTAAAACCCAGTTTTAACTCTACAAATTATTATTTCTTATATTTCCACATAAAGGCTTTCCGGATTCACGCCTAGACTGCACACGCAAATCGAGGTAAATAAAATTTATCTTTTTAGGGCTAATGAGCCCGGAATGGAGTCTTAATTCATAAGATGACCCTTTGAGTCATCACACTAACAGGTAGAGAGGTTATTTCCAATAGACCCTAGGCTCAGGAAGGGTAATAAGAAGAAATGGATAGCAAGAAAGGAAGAAAGAGGGAAGAGAAAAGAAAAAGGGAGAGATAAAGGATAAGTGGTGCCAAATACTAGCAACAAGAGATACAATACATGAGGCGAATAAAACCACATAAGGTAATAAAAATCTAAGAATATGAAGGGACATGCGTGCTACTAAAACTATTGGTGAGCAACCAAAAACTACCCACTAAGCTTCTACCTTACTCCTCGACCTCCACACCCTCCAATCAAGGGTCATGTCCTCAGTAAGCTGAAGCAACGCCATGTCCTGTCTAATCACCTCTCCCCAGTACTTCATGGCTACCTCAACCTCTTCTCAAACTCTCCATGGCCGACCTCTCACACCTCCTAACAGGGGGCATCAATGCTTCTTCTCTTAACATTTCCAAACCATCTCAGCCTAGACTCCCGCATCTTGTCCTCCACGGAGGCTACTCCCACTTTGTCTCGGATAACTTCATTCTTAATCTTATCTCTCCTGGTACACCCACACATCCATCTCAATATCCTCATCTCTGCTACTTTCATCTTATGCACGTGGGAGTTCTTGACTGGCCAACACTTAGCCCCATACAGCATAGCTGGTCGAACCACCACTCTATAAAACTTGCCCTTAAGTCTTGGCGGCACGTTCTTATCACATACAACACCAAAAACGAGCCTCCACTTCATCCATCCTGCTCCGATGCGATGTGCGACATCTTCGTCAATCTTCTCGTTACCTTGGATAATAGACTCGAGATACTTAAAGTTTGCTCTCTTGGGGATAACTTGAGCATCAAGATTTACCTCTACGTCTGCTTCATGGGTCCCGTCACAAAATTTGTACTCCAAGTATTCTGTTTTGGTTATACTCAATTTGAAACCTTTAGACTCTAAGGTCTGTCTCCAAACCTCCAACATCGCGTTAACTCCGCTTTGCGTCTCGTCAATCAACACTATATCATCGACAAATAGCATGCACCAAGGCACCTTCTCTTGGATGTGTCGCGACAGTACATCCATCGCTAAGACAAATAAAAATAGGCTAAGAGTCGATCCCTGGTGCAACCCCATCACCACATGGAAATGCTCTGAGTCCCCACCCACAGTCCTCACCCGATTCTTAGCACCATCATACATATCCTTAATCACCCTAATGTATGCTACCAGAACGTTGCTAGCCTCCAAACGCCTCCACAAAACCTCCCTCGGGACTTTATCGTACGCTTTCCCAAGGTCAATAAACACCGTATGCAAGTCCTTCTTCCTCTCCCTATACTGCTCCACTAATCTCCTAACTAGATGAATAACTTTCGTAGTCGAACTCCCCGTCATGAATCCAAATTGATTCTCGTAAATAGAGACACACCTTCTCACCCTGGCCTCCACCACCCTCTCCCAAAACCAAAACAAAACACCAGTATAATAGGCTGGAGCTTTCTGAATTGATATGTAAAACTCATAAAATTCCAACATATTATACTGGAGGTATCTGCCGTTTAAAGCAGAAGAACACATCTAAGTTTGTAATGACCTGAATAAATATCACGACCCAAAATCCATTAAAGGCCGTGGTGGCTCCTAACACCTCCGTCAGGCAAGCCAACAATAAATGATTAACTTAATTACTCATTTTTGTATTTTTGAAATTACAACTTCATTAAATTAAATAGTAAGAAATAAAATTTATAGGGTAAATGATAATATTTTCTGCCACTACGACAACAACCCATAAGTACCCCAAAACCCGGTGTCACAAGTGCATGAGCATCAACTAGGAAATATGATAAAATATAACAAATGTCTAGAATACAAATTAGACAGGAGAGTGTAAATAAAACTGATGGAGACTATGTGTGCTGCAGATCGTAACATGGGATGCAGCTCATCTAAGTCCCCGCAATAGTCGCGCCCCTACGCCCACAAGACCGCTGGACATATATATGTTTGCACAAAAATGTGCAGCAAGTGTAGTGTGAGTATGTAAATCAACGCGTAACCAGTAAGTATCTAGTCTAACCTTGAAGAAGTAGTGACGAGAGATCGACTCCGACACTTACTATGGGCTAACCATAAAATATCGATATTATTGTTTTACCAAAAAAGTGTTAAACCTTTTCTTAAAACGAATTAATGAGAAAATAGAGGGTGAATGCTAGACAAAGATAATTAACTCCAGATCAATGAATAATACATGGGAAAAGTTGGGTGAGGTTAAGCTCATGAACTGATTAAGATTATGAATGGCATCAAATGTATAAGATGAGCTATATTCTCGACACCATTACTCAACAATAAAAAATGAAGAGGAAAGAAAAGATTCACCATTAATGGCTACACGATACGTCTTTATTTATTCCATAACGATGGTTACAAGTATGGATAGCAGGCTTCTGAGCCTCCTTTTCTTTACAAGGGGAATTCTCTGATTTCCTCTCCTAGTTTGTGAAGAAGTATCTGATTTGTGAATGACCTCCCCCTTCTTCATTCTCTCACCTAGTATATATACTAGGTATTCCCTTTTACCTAACGGTCCTTAGCCAGAGTACCCTAATCTACCAATGGTTCTTTAGGTCAGCCTCCTTAAGCGTCATGGTGCGTACTTCGTTGTACATGCTTTCTAAGGGTACGACCTCGGTCGTGGCCGAGGTTGTAACGATCCGATCGGTCATTTCAAGAATTTAAGCTCCGTTCGGTGGCGTAAGGCCTTGGAAATCTTCACATTGTGTATATCGGCCTGTGTGCGTGGTTAGATTCAGTTACCGGATAATCCGGAGTCGAATTGGAAGAAAAATTTCAGTTTTGGAAGCCTAAGTGATGAAAGTTGACTGGAGGTTTGACTTTTGTGTAAACGGCCTCAGAATAAATTTTGGTTAATGCCAATAACTTTGTATGATGATTTTGGACTTAGGCGTGCGTCCGGAATTGGTTTTGGAGGTCCGTAGAGTGATTTGAGGTAATTTAGCGAAAGTTAGAATTTCGGCGTTTACGGCCGATAGGTGAAATTTTGATATCGGGTTCGAAATGGAATTCCGAGAGTGGCTGTAGGTCCGTTGTGTCATTTGGGACTTGTCTGCAAAATTTCACGTTAATCCGGGTTGAATTGATAGGTTCCGACGCGAGTCTTGATATTTGAAGTTTTGAAAATTCCTAAGTTTGATTTTTGGTTTGATTCGTTGTTTTAGTGTTGTTTTATGTGTTTTGAAACCTCGAGCGAGTCCGTGTTAGGTTATATGACTTGTGTGTGTGGTTGGACAGGGTCCCGGGGGGCTCGGGTGTGTTTCAGATGGGTGTCAGGTCCATTTTCCTTATTTTTGAACAACTGAAATTTGCCTTCTGGTTTCCTTCTATGCGATCACATAGGAGTAGTCGCGATCGCATAGAGTCTCCTTGAACAACCCAGATTTCTCTTCAATGCGATCGCACTGTCAGGTTCACGATTGCGGAAGCCTACTTCCTCCCCCTTTGCGATCGCATAATCTCGTTCGCGTTCGCATAGTGTTTTCACTGGGGACTTCGAATTATTCTTCTGCGCGATCGCATTCTATGATTCGCGATCGCGTAGTGTGGCATTTTGGGCAGCAGGTAACTTCTCATACGCGATCGCACACGAGCCTTCGCGATCGCATAAAGTACTGTGGCCAGTGACAATTGCTCCTCTTCGCGATCGCATCACCTTCCCCGTGATCGCAATGTTTTAAGCCTGGAAAACCTTCTTCTTCTTCTCCGCGATCGCAATCAATGTTCTGCGATCACGATTCATTAAACATCTGGGCAGAATAAAAGTCTTCAAAAACGAGGGTTAAGCCATTTTTATCATATTTTGACTTCTAGAGCTCGGTTCTTGGCGATTTTTGAAGAGTTTTTCACACAATTCGAATGGGTAAGTGTTATTTAACTAGTATTAAATATATTTCATGAATTAGTTCTTGTTTTTATCATTTAGTTTGTGTTTTTGGTTGAGAGAATTGTGGGTTTTGAAAGAAAACTTCTAAAAATGAAAATGCATGATTTGAATGACCAAATAATATCGGAATTGGATAAATTTAGTATGGGTGAACTCGTATCGGAATGGGTAAACGGAATTTGTAAAATTTGTTGGGTTCCGAGGTGCGAGCCCGGGGGTCGACTTTTGGGTCGATTTTTATAAATTAGTAAAGATTGAAACTTTATTATTCGGAATCATTCCTTATACGTTTTATATGTATTTTGAAGTTGTTTTAGTTGATTTTGAGCCGTCCGGAGGCCTTTCCGCCCAAGAAATCTATTTTTGAGTACCGGGTTGTCGTCTTTGAGGTAAGTATCTTGTCTAACCTTGTGTGTGGGAACTACCCCTTAGGATTGAGTCTTCTATGTTGATTGTAGCCGCGTACGCGAGGTGACGAGTGCGTACTCGGACTTATTTGCAAATAGATTGCCCTTTTAAGATTTTAGGTCCCCATGTCCCCCGCGTATGAATTTAGAATTGCTATATCTGAATCCTTGAATTCTAGTTTCATCTCTTCCTGCTCAAATTAGAAGTTAATTGTTTAGCGTTTCCTTTGCTTCTTGTTTGCCTTAATGGACTCAAATGCAGACTTTCCCTTTCCTACTGTTATGCTATATCTTCCTTCATACACTGCTTATTTGACTAAAACTAGTATGATCTCTCCCTATAATTGTTTAACAGTAATTGGAATACATATACGTTGGTGTCAAGCATGCCCGTGAGTCGTACATGGTGATTTAAATGATTCTCCCCTAAGTGCGTGCCACTTGGGTTTAGTTGATGACCGTCCATGTTGATGATATTTCTTTGGGTTGCCTATCTATTGAGCATTCATTCAAGTTGAGTTTATTCGGTGGAGTTAATTGTCTAAGTGAGATTGGTTATAGCTGATTCCCTTGCCGGGATGATTTGGTTTCCTTGGTTGTGAACTTGAATATATAGAATCGTTGCTATGTTTGCCTTATTTTCCCCTCGTTATGTTGTTCTCTTTGTGCTTGGCATTCCTTTCAGTGGCTACATCTTATGAGTGAGTTTTTGCCATTTTTATGATTCAAGTCTTTGTATTGATTTGCTCATCGCACCTTTCATTCTGTCTTTGTTGCTTTGCGCATGTTGTGGCAATGTATGTTGTTTTTGTCGCATTTTGGTTGTTCTCTTCAGTGGCTGCATTGCATATTTAAATTGAGACTACGGACGAGATTCCGGGAGCTTTCCCCCTGTACTGCACTACATATTTAAATTGGGACTACAGACGAGATTCTGGGAGCTTTCCCCATGTACTGCATCGTATATTTAAATTGGGACTATGGATGAGATTCCGAGAGCTTTCCCCATGTACTGCATTGCATGACAAATTCTGAGTTACGGACTGAGATCCGGTGGTTTTTTCATTGAGGAGATTTGGATCGAAAGATATATATATATATATATATATATATATATATCTTTCGATCCAAATCTCCTCAATGAAAAAACCACCGGATCTCAGTCCGTAACTCAGAATTTGTCATGCAATGCAGTACATGGGGAAAGCTCTCGGAATCTCATCCATAGTCCCAATTTAAATATACGATGCAGTACATGGGGAAAGCTCCCAGAATCTCGTCTNACTGCTCTTTCAAATATCATTTTTCTGCAAGACAAATACTTTTCAAATGTACTTTCGAAATAGAAGTCCTTCAGGCATAACTTTTCCTGGAGATAATTGCTTTTCAGCTATACAATTCAATACATATATATATATATATATGTATTGAATTGTATAGCTGAAAAGCAATTATCTCCAGGAAAAGTTATGCCTGAAGGACTTCTATTTCGAAAGTACATTTGAAAAGTATTTGTCTTGCAGAAAAATGATATTTGAAAGAGCAGTATTCGGGAAAGTATATTTGAACACCACGTATTTTGAAGGAACTATGCTTTAAAGATTCCTCTTTATAAAGATATAAATATACATTCAGAGAAAGTATGTTTCAAAGAAGAAAATTCTCTATTCCGAAATGATTTTATCTTTAAAGCTTTCCAAATAAACTCACGACTTAAAGGTTTTCGCTCGAAGGTTCGACCAACTTTATTGAGTTTATTGGCTAAGGCCTGATGTGAATAAATTGATGCAGTGCTGAGTTGCTAGTATTTTTATTGGGTTGTGATCCCCGACATTTGGCTTGCATTCCTCCATTCTCTTTGCGTATTTCTATTATGTTGTTCGTTGAATCGAAATTGCTGAATTTCTTCCGTATTATTC
Organism: Nicotiana undulata; assembly: GCA_005239495.1. NCBI lineage: Eukaryota > Viridiplantae > Streptophyta > Magnoliopsida > Solanales > Solanaceae > Nicotiana > Nicotiana undulata. The sequence goes on along the minus strand of ML292722.1, from coordinate 194,237 downwards.
TATCGTACCGTTAATTATATTAAAAAATCTTGAGATTGATATTATGTTTCGTTCATTTATATTTATGCCTTTTTCTCGATAGACCACTGGTGTCTTGACTAGTCTTCGTCACTACTCCACCGAGGTTAGTCTTGATACTTATTGGGCACCGTTGTGGTGTGCTCATACTACACTTATGCGCATTTTTGTGTGCAGATCCAAGTATCTATTGTTAGTAGCTGTGCGGGTTCATTGATGAGGAGACTCAAGGTAAACATGTTGCTGCGTTTGCAAGCTTCGGAGTCACCTTCCTGTTTATTTCAACTGTACTTACTTATTATAGACAGTTGTATTTAGATTCGGTAGAAAGATTTCGTAGAGCTTATGACTTGTATTTACCGGGTTTTGGGGAAAATGTAAACTCAGTCAAGATTTCTATTATTGAGATTGTTAAAGTTCTTTTATTATTGTTATTGTTGTTAAATGTTAGACTTACCTAGTCCCTAAGACTAGATGCCATCACGGTACCCAACGGAGGGAAATTTGAGTCGTGACATAGGTTCTTGTTGGTATGATGCCTTATAGATACTACCACGGCTTAATCGACTCTGAGCCATTCCTTTTTGTGTTGATTCTCGTGTGGTAGATTTCGACCCATACAGTTATATTAAGCATGGAGACATAATATAGTTGAAGACTCAGTAAACAAAAATAATAAACAATCCTTTTTCTAATAGAAATTCTCAAATTTATTTTCATCATTTAACAATTTTTATTTCAAGCCAATGAAGCAATATCAATTATTATTGGTTCCAAAGATTTATCATGTGCAATTCATGCCGAGGTCGTACGCCCGATCCAACATAAAATATTTAAATTATGCATTGCCGATGGTCGAATGACACGAATCACAGATTCATCTATCTGCTAGCGAGGCGTTTATCCCGCTCCACAAGAAGAGAAAATATATTAAAACAACCAATTCAAGATTTATTAAGAGGCTAATATTCAAAGAATTACCAATTCGCATTAACGGTCAAGTGACCCATCCAAACTCAAGTAAATGAAGTTTAACTTTTTACAATTCCTTTATTAGTTCCAATATGATTTAAGAAATTAACGTAACAAGTAGGGTGCAAACAAAGCAAGTATAACATGATTTGGGTCCTAGACTACCCTGACTTAAGCATAATTAGTAGCTACGTACGGACTCTCGTCACCTCGTGCATACGCAGTCCCCACAAATAGAAGCACAAAATAATTTTATCCATCTATGGAGTTAATTCCCTCTTACAAGGTTAGAAGAGAGACTTACCTCGCTCAAAAATTCCATAACCGACTTCAAAGCTCTTCCAACAACTCAAACCGATGCCTATCGCTCCAAAACTAGTCAATCAACTTGAAATTCCATAGCCAACGAAGAGATGAATGAAAAGAGGGCTCAAGGTTTATGCTACTTTTGCAATGAGAAGTATGTGCCAGGTCACAAGTGCAAAAACCTTAAGCAGTTGTATCTGCTGGAACTAGAAGAACTAAAATAAGACTATCTACTTGAAAATGATATAGAAGGAGAAGTGAAAGACCAAGGACTAGAGTTGCCTCAACCTTTGGACTAGCTAGCAATATCTATTCATGCTCTGAATGGATCCTTAGGATTTAGAACTTTGAGAGTGACTGGTTACCATTTTAAGAAACCCCTACAGATATTGGTGGATACTGGAAGCTCCCATAAGTTCGTTGATCCTGAAATAGTAGCCAAGCTTGGGTGTCTTATCATACTAACCACACCCCAATTGGTAGCTGCAACTAATGGTAACATGTTGAAGGTTGACAAGATGTGCAGAATTTCTTGGTTGTTGCGAGGGGCAGAATTCTCTGTTGAATTCTTGCTATTACCTCTAGGATCATGTGGTGTAGTGCTTGGAGTTCAATGGATATTAACGCTAGGAGATATAAAGATGAATTTTAGAACTCTTACTATGGAGTTCTACTACAAAGGAAGGAAACATGTTCTAAGAGGAGTAGGCAAACATGCCATAGCTACTGGAGTTGGGAAATTAACTAGAGCCACATGTAATCATTCTGATCTTTGTATATTTCAAATAATACCTATTATGTGTAATGAGTTGAAATGGTATTCCTTAGAGTCTAAAGAACAAAGCAATATAGATCCCCGATGGTTAACCTTGCTAAAAGAGTTTAAGGAATTGTTGGTGGAACCTACACAATTACCACCATCTAGAGGAAGTTTTGACCACAAAATTGTGTTGAAATCAGGAACTAAACCTATAAACAGATACCTTATAGGTATCCTTCAGTGAAGAAAAATGTGATAGAATACCTGGTACAACAGATGTTAGACCAGGGAATTATACAACCTAGCAACAATCCTTTTCTTTCTCCTGTTGTCTTAGTTGGGAAGAAGGATGGGTCTTGGAGATTATGTGTTGACTATAGGGACCTAAACAAACACACTATAACGAATAATTTTCATATACCTAGGGTGGAGGATCTATTATATGAATTTGGGGGGTGGGGGGGTCTAAGATATTCTCTAAGATAGATCTAAGGTCTGGATATCATCAATTGAGAATAGCAAAAGCAGATGTGCCTAAGTCTGCATTTAAGACTCACTCAGGACACTATGAGTATATGGTGATGCCTTTTGGTCTGTCAAATGCACCAACAATATTTCAGGGGTTGATGAACTTTGTCTTTCAGGCTTTTCTCATAAAGTATGTATTACTTTTCTTTGATGATATACTCATCTATAGTTGGAGCATGGAGGATCATTTGGGGCATCTCATATATATATATATATTCCTTGAAATGCAGAAACATCATCTGTTTGCTGAGGAGAGTAAATGTTTCTTTGGAGTTAAAAGGATAGAGTACCTAGGCCATTTCATTACTGAAGAAGGAGTATTAACAGACCATCAGAAAATTGAAGTTGTCGGAAACTGGCCCATACCAACCAACATTAAATAGCTGAGAGGTTCTTGGCCTAGCTGGATAATATAAAAGATTCATACAAAGCTTTAGGATCATTTGTAAACCATTAACAGACCTTTTGAAGAAGGATAACTTCAAGTGGTCACCCAAAGCTACTGCTACTTTTGAAGAATTGAAGGAAGCCTTAACAAAAGCTCCTGTATTAGCACGACATGATATTAACAAAACCTTTGTTGTTGAAACTGATGCCAGTGGGTATGGGATTGGTGTTGTCGTTATGCAACAAGGACACCCCCTATATTTTATCAGTAAGGCATTATCTACCAGGCATATGGCACTTTCAGTGTATGACAGAGAGCTATTAGCCATAGCTTATGCAGTCACTAAGTGGTCTCAATATCCGTTTGGCCAAATGTTTATCATCAGAACTGATCAAAAAGCTTTAAATTTCTTAATGGAACAAAAGCTTCATACCAACTTTCAGCTTATGTGTCTAACTAAGCTTATGCCCCTTGACTATGTCATTGAGTATAAAAGTGGAGTCATAAATAAGGTGGCAGATGCCCTTTTCAGGATGCCTGGAGCCGGACTATTCTCTCTTGTACTATCTTTTACCAGTTCTGATCTGATGCAATTCATCATTGATAGATGGGAGACAGACTATGAGATCAAGGCACTGATTGAACAACTAATAGCTAATCCTTCAACTTACTCACAATACACTTAGCAGCACAACCAATTGAGGAGGAAAGGGAAATTGGTAGCGGGCAACATTCAACAACTGAGAACACACATCACTGGTCTATGACATTCTACACCACAAGGAGGTCATTCAAGCATTGAAGCAACATTAAAAAGAATTATGACACTATTTCACTGGAAGAGTATCAGGAAGGATGTCCCATCATTTTGGCAAGGATGTGAAACTTGCCAAAGAAGCAAATATGATCTAGCAGCCTACCCTGGCCTTCTACAACCACTACCTATTCCAGATGTGGTGTGGTCACAAATCAGCATTGACTTTATAGATGGGTTGCCCAAAGCACATGGTTATGAAGTCATTTTTGTGGTTGTGGATAGACTAAGTAAGTATGGGCACTTCATTCACTTAAAGCATCCTTATACTGCCCAATCAGTAGCCAAAGTATTCTTAGATAACTTAGTCAAATTACATGGTCTCCCAGACTCGATTGTTAGTGACAGAGATGCAACGTTTTTGAGTTCATTTTGGCAAGAGCTATTCTCAATGAAAGGGGTACAATTGAACACTTCCTCAGCCTGTCACCTTCAGTATGATGGGCAAACTGAAGTTCTAAACTGATGTTTGGAAACATATCTTAGGTGTTTCTGTAATGAAGACAACTCCAAATGGTATTCTTGGCTACCTATGGCTGAATACGGGTACAATACATCATACCACTCAGCTATTAAAACCACCCCTTATGAAAATCTATATGGCAGACCCCCTCCCTTACTTACCAGGTGAATCAACCTTAGTTGAAGTTGACAATATACTGATCAATAGGGAGCTGAAGTTACAACTGCTCAAACACCATTTGATGAGAGCTCAACTACGGATGAAACAACAAGATGATATTCAAAGGAGTGACATGCAATTTACAGTTGGAGATCAGGTTTATTTGAAGATCCAGCCATACAAACAAACTATTGCGTCAACACAACCATTTCACAAGTTAGCAACAAAGTAATATAGACCCTTTCAGATCTCCAAAAGAGTAGGACCAGTTGCATATACTCTATTGTTTCCACCATCAGTCAAAATACACCCTACCATTCATGTATCCCTCCTAAAGAAATGTCACCAATTACCCACTCAAATTTCCTACCATCCCACCACTGATATAGCCAGCCCACATAGTCCAAATCCAGAGGTTATACTACAAAGGCGAATGGTCAAGAAGGGAAACAAAGATGTCAACAAGGACTGGTGAAATGGGCAGGGTTACCTGCTAATTGTGCTACTTGGGAATTCTTAATTGTATTGAAGGTTCGATTTCCTCATTTTGATCCTTGTGGTCAAGGATCTTCTGCAAGAGGGAGTATTGATATTGAAATTTCAGCTCGAAGTTAGTGGAATCAACAAATGTTAGTTAGAGACAAAGTTCCAAAAATCAGTTAGTTAGTTAAATGCCATGTCAACAAAAGTTAGTTCGAGTTATGCCATGCTAGTAGAATTAGTTGGAGTTAGTTGCACAAGTTGTTAGAAGAACAATTTTTTTCTTGTCCATTGCTGAAATTCCCGAACTTCTTCGCTAAGTTCTTGAGTATGCTACTTAATCCTCAAGTTCTTCAGTGAATTCCTACAATTAAGCTATCACCCTTCAGGGTAGGGGTAAGGTCTGCATACATTCTACCCTCCCCAGACCCCGCTAGTGAGATTATACTGGTTTGTTGTACTTATTAGCTATACTTATTTTAGCATGACCTATATAGTATTTTTAGATTATGCTAATTTTCATTAGGGCTTATAAATTAGCAATGTTTATTTTATGTAATTTTATTATTGAATATTCTAGTATAACACTATGACTTATCTCTTAGTATTGTGTTAGTTTCTTACAAAATACATTATGTAGTTGTATTTTACTAGGGTTTAAAAAATATTTGGAGCACAAGTTACATATTTTATGCTACGAAGACTTTACCAGAAAAAAATCTGAGAACCCGAAAAAACCCGAGATAAAACTCGACTTTTGTTGGTTTGGTTAGGTTTATAAGTTAAAAACCTGACACCATTGATTTGGTTTGATAATTGAAAAATCCGAACCAACCCGATCTATGTACACCCAAGTAAAGGGGATTTCAAAAATCATACTAATTGTTTGAAAAACAACAAATATTATGAAAATTGTACAACAAAATATGAGTTCTTATTAAAGTTTTTTTTCCAGTTCTTCTTAAATCTAACAATATAAGTTTGTTCAATATTTGACAAAAATAAAAAATGTTCACTTTTAGCAAACTTAAAAGAATCAAAAATGTTTTAAGTGTTATAAATATAATTCTATTTAAGGCGAATGTCTATATTTTAGAGAGATCTTAGGGTTTGTTACTTGGTGGCTAAGTCACTTTTTTCCTATAAATAGAGGAGTTCTGTTCCATTGTAAATCATCCCAAAGTTTAATAAGAATTCCGTCTCTCTTTCTATGCAATATTGTTCTTCTTCTTTTATTGTTTCATAACACGTTACCAGCACGAGACTCTAACTAATTAAGTAGAAGCTTTGGGGATTGAACATAATGATTGTCAATTGTTTCATGAAATTTTTTCGTGATTAAATTTTGGATTTAAGGTAAGTATTTAACTTTATTTTTCTCTTATAAATTCTTGACATTCCTGTTTACCTTGAAAATAATAATTACAATCATATTTGATTTGCTGGTTCTAAAAATACGTAATTTATTTTAATACTAGTTGTTAAGCAATAGATGCTAAGTGTGAGTTAGGAAAATGAGATAAGCACAAAAGATAATGGGTTAAGAAAACCGAGCAGTGACGAGATCGGGGTCTCGAGCCGGTCTAAGTTGAGCCTCGAGGTCAAGCTAATGTGCTTAACTGGGGATGGTCGACGAAGAACTAATAGTTCTACGGGACTCGAAGATGGATCTTTTATGATCAATGATCAGTAATAAATGAGGAACAATCAATGAAATACAATAAATCTATAGAGAGATAGTAGAGTATGTTTGAGTTAGAGAGCGGAGAATGTTCTTGTTCTTGTATTGAATATCATGTGTGAAAGAAATGACAAGGGTCCCCTTTATATAGGAGGGGAATCCCAACATGGTGCATGCATAATTATTACAAAGAAATATAGCTGGTATAACTATTTAATGGTCCGGTACGGACTTGTACTATTCTTGCAGGCGTTGTCAGCTTTAGCCACGCCTTTTTGGGAGTCCCGCACCTTTCCATGACGTGATCCGATCTTTACCCTGTCTCGAGGTACATTGATCCCTCGATACCGATCCTCGAGGAATTCACCTCGGAGTTGATCCTCGGGTTCTGCTTTGATACTATCGAGACCAGGCTCGAAATGTAATAGAAACCTCAAGATTGGTCATTCCCGATTTTGACCGTATACAATTCCATAATTTGATTTTAAATACAAGCAACGAAAATAAACTTTGATTATAACTCTAATAGAGTTTGCACGAAATTATAACCACCCGAAGTGGTAAAATTTCTATGACTTTTCATGATCAAATTCATGTATGATTGTGGGCAAAGAAGTGAAAATCCGTCCCATTGAATTTGCTTCATTCGCATTCCCTTAAGAGAATGTGATAGCAATATGTGATAAGTCCGAAAGAAGACAAAATTATTACCGTGAAGGTATCAATGGATGTGGACATGACAATAGACGAAATTATAATCGTCATTATTGTGATAATGAGAATAATAAGGATTCTCAAAATAATAATTCACTCTGTGAAAGTAATATTTGTCATCGATTTGACATGAGATTTTGTAAAGCACATTTAGATGATTATGGTCCATTCATGATGTGAATGTGACAACATCTGATTTATGAATACATATTCATTGTTGGAAGAATATGTAAGTGCTAGTTATAGTGAATATACCACACTCACCTCTAAAACGAGGTTTGAGATGATACAAGAAAATAATGTCATTATTATGGCATGAATGGTCATTGGTCACGTACCTATTGTACGACAAAATATTTTGGCAATGTGATTACTAAAGGATGCAAGAAACAGATCTTGCATATAATTTTGATAATGACCATAATTTATAAGTTTCTCTTTAAAAATGATATTCACCATATGGATGTTGAAGAATATGTGGTAATACCAAATTAAATGAGAGCTATGGAAGTGCCAATTATTACTATTTTGGAGAAATAAAATTGATTATCAATAAGGCATTGTGTTGTAGTAAGTCTCAAAGAAACTTATTGAGTTTCTAACGTATTCGCGAAAGCGGTTGGTTATATTGAGACTATAAATAAAAGAAAGATTTAATATCTTCTATTACTACAACTTGTAGCGGGGTAATATGTATGTGGAAAGTTACCCGCTTTATTCTCGAGTTTGTACTACACAAATAAAAGAATAGCACAATAAAGTGGATGTTTATTGATATAAAAACTTATATCATAACAACCTTGGAGTTTATTGATAATTGCACACGTCATGGTGTAAACGTGAACTTTATCAATATTGATAATTTATCCAGTTGACATAATTGATTTTAGCCATATCAATTTAAGTATGATGTGCAAAAATGAAAAAGAATTCACACGGGTAAATATTAAAGAACTAGAAAGTTCTTTATGAATTCTCTTATTTTGCTTGTTCTCGCGATTATTGTACCAACTAAAATTGGGATTGAATCCCTCGAATTCTGGAATTTATCAAAGGTGAATATGGCACCTGTCATGTATACCTCATAAAATACATCTATGAGATGGTTACATGTGTGATTATTATTAACCCGCAACCTGATGTTTGCGAAGTAACTTGCTCAATAATTTAATTTAGAGCATAATTTAAAGATTTTCTATTCAAGACAATTTATCTTGATAAGTTGGTTTGGTTTAGCAAAATGATTTATTGAGTGCTTTCACTTAATAGATAAATTATTGCTTATGAGAACACCATTATCTACATCAATTTGATATACGTTATATACGAAAGTATATAACATTCTTCCCCCACAAGTGGTTCAGGGTCAGGAACCAAATAATTATATCTTATTATTATTATTAAAGTGCAGTGTATATTTTGATTAACACCATAATGCACAAAGATGGGTTCCCAAAACTGAGGAAGAAAGTTAGTTTTGTAATATGAGGGGGAGACAAGATAAACAATTGAGAAAAAGTTACGTGGAATAGATTATCATTTGTACATCTAGATCCTCGGATAAGATGATATGAATTTGAAGTTCATAAAAAATAATTCAGCTGCAATATATTGCAAAGCATTATAGAAATATTTTTTGACCCAAAGAAAGTAACTATATTCTCACTGCAAATGCTCTTATTAGAATAAGTGCTAGAAGAACAAAGTTTATGGTACACTAAAAGCATATAGACAAATCAGTTTCAAATAGAATTCTTGGTAAAGAAGATGAGTAAATGATCAAAATGATCATAATAAGGAGGCAAGTGATCTAGTAGATCACATGACATAACACTTCATAAAATCTCAGGAAAGTTTCAAGTACCTGAAAATATGAATGAAGAGATCTCTATGCTATGTCTTTAAAAAAAAAATTTGAACCGATATAAAATGTTCGTCGTTGACATCTATGATAGCGCTAAGTATAGATGTGGACCTTAAGTTTGTCGAATACAAACACAAAAATATTGGCCAAATAGAAGAGACGCAATTCGAATAGAATTGGTTTCATAATGAAAGACAAGTATTTGGACCTGCAGTTCAAACACTTGAAAATATAAATTCAATGATATGTGCAATCAGTTTTCGATATTTTATTTGTCTAGCATGACATAAAAACTTGATATGCATCTAATTATAGTCTATTATACGACTTAACTTATATGACAATCCGTGAAGGATTTAAGTTGCTTAAAGCACATAAAATTCTTGGTCATGAAGTACTACATCCTAAGTGTAGTTTGTGCACATTTGTATCTTGCTATAAATATAAGCATGATAATGTGATAGCAAAGATTTTCAAGGTGCAACATATTCATTGAAGTTAATATGAATGAATTATTCATCAAATCTCTGGCGTCAATCTTCAAGAAGTTAGTGCACAAGATTGGGATGCGAAGGCTCAAAATGTGAATTGATGCTCTCATCAGGGGGAGTTAATACACGTTGTACTCTTTTTTCCTTACAAGATTTTGTCCCACTGGGTTTTTCTTGCAAGGTTTTGAACGAGGCAACCAAAAGGCGTATTGTTAGATATGTGTACTCCTTTTCCTTCTCTAGAATCTTTTTCCCACTGAATTTTATTTTAGTTAAGGTTTTAACGAGACACATTATTTGTTGAATAGACATTCAAGGGGGAGTGTTATTAATATAATTTTATTTAAGGCGAATGTCTATATTTTAGAGAGATCTTAGAGTTTGTTACTTGGTGGCTAAATCATTTTTCCCCTATAAATAGAGAGATTTCTATTCCATTGTAAATCATCCCAAAATCCAATAAGAATTTCGTCTCGCTATCTCTGCAATATTGTTCTTATTCTTTTTTGTTGTTTCGTAAACACAACTATTTTAGACGCACCCCCAAACATAAGAGAGCGTTTTTGTCACTTTCTCCGAAGAAATTACCCTGAGCTTTAATTTAAATAGATGAAGTCCTTTATAAAATTGTGAAGATGATAAAAATATGAAACAAATTGATCACTTTGTGATAAACAGAGAGGCATAAGTAGAAGACTTTTCAAATATCAGGGGTCCAACTGACAATAAATTAAAAGCAGCAAAAGATAATACTACAGTAAATATCATTTCTCCTTTTGTTATCCCCTTGTTCAGAGGGAGGAAGAGCTCAATCAAAGAGCGTAAAACAATGGCAGCATCAACCCTGACTCTAAGTGGCTTTTCAACCCTACAAACTTTCCCCGTAAATCCTCATCTTAATTTTACTCTGTTTCGTATTCGCCGTACTCTTCGCCGTTTTCTAGCTTGAGTCGCCGTAAATTACAAAGGCTTCCGCTTTTATTTGTGCCTAGCGAGAATGATAATTTGTCTTAAATGCAGAAAATTGTAGCAGTTGAAAATACAAAACGTATGAACATTTCCATTCGTTCGCAGGTGAGAATTCTTCGTTGTCTTCGAGATTTTATGTTCCAGTTGTAGTTTTTTCACACAGGTGTTTTTAATTTTTTTTTTTAACTTGATGTACAGAGCGCGTCGAATTCTAAAAATGAAGGCCGTGGAGGAAGACGAATATGGAGGCGAAGAAAATTGGTAAGCCGAAGAATCCTAATTCATGCTCTTTTTTTCCAGCTTATTTCATTATGTTCGTTTTTATTTAAAAATATGTATCCTGTGTATGCACTATTAGAATCAGCGGAATTTACTCATACTATGTAATGGATCCATATTTACCAAAGGAACATATAATCTGATATTCAACCAAACTGAGGAATTACAACTGATTCATGGAACAAAAAAATGAAAAATAAGAAAAGGGAGGTTCCAGACTGCTATTACAGAATAGCTAATGAAAAGAAAAGACCAAGTTCTAGCTTAGCCTAACAACTACACACACTCCTTCTATTTATATCTCCTCCATTTCCTTCAGCACTCTAATATTTTAATGGATTTTCTCAACCCGGATACCGCATCACATATTGGTATTTCCTCATTTTAACAACTGGCCCAAATACCAGCCCAATAGTATAATTGGTAAAGGGCCTGTTCATAACAATACTCCCACCCTCAATAAGAACCTTGTCCTCAAGGTTCGAGCTAGGGAATTTGCCCTCAAGAATTGTCTTTGCTTCATTGGGCATAGGAAATAGATCACTAGAATTCATTTCACTCCAAGGATGCCTCAAAGCACCATATGCAATAATTTGCCTACAAGGCAAGATTAAGCCTCTTATAGTGAAATTCACATCTCCTATGTCTTCCAGATTCAAAGCAAGCTTCTGCCCGTCATTTGTAAAACCAGTAAATATAGTTTGAAGCAACAAGACTCCAACATATGCTTTTAATCCTTGTAAGAGAAATAGTACAGTGAAGAACGTCAATAATTGAGCATTTACATCAACAGGCTCTTCCCACACAACATTCATTCCCTTAGCCTTGCATAATGTAATATGAATATAAATTGTTTTCCTTTGATATCTGTTCTGAAGGAGCATTGTAAAACCTTGCTTGAAAGCCCATTTCCAAGGTGATGTAGAAGTATCAAAGAAATTTAGCTCTTGTCCATAACTCTGCATATTTTCCTTATTAGTTCCACCACAGCAGCAACTCATCCAATCAACAAGATATTGTTGATCTTCTCTCAATTTACACAAAACATAGTAACCCCAACCTGTTGAGCTTGTAGGTAGTAAAAGCAACACACAGAAAATGACACCAATGAGGAAATTAGGAAGACTCAACTTTCTGCTAAACCAGGTGGTATAGACTCCATAACGGTTGACGAAAATAGGATCATTCATGACAAAGATAAGACAGAAAGCACTATGGACAACTTGTCTTTGGTAAGGACTGCCATATCCCATCATGGAACTTGTGGCTCTTGGGATATCTCCTAGAATGTAGTCCACGTCAATAACAATATCGAGCGTTGTTATTGTTTCCAAGAGCAAAGCAGCAAATGATAAAGCTTCTGAGAAGGCAGGGCTAGATATGGCAAGTATACTCAACGTAGGTTGCAGAATATTTCTAGCCCTCTTGTTGGACGGTTCAGAATCCCATTTGGATTTCAGGTCAAGCAATGCAGATGAATTAGTCACTCCAAACTTAGCTGCAGTGAAGTGAAAGAAGTCATTGCTTGATGAGTTTGGATATATCAATTGGCACATGAGGAGACAGATATCACAACCCATAGCTGTGGTATAGAAGGACATTACATAAGATACTGTCACCTTTGTGGCCACATAGGTTGTATTCTCTGTAGCAGACATAGATTCAGGACATGGTACATATCCATAGACACCATCTTCAAAAGAAGTAGTAGCACCCTTAACCTTACGTGCCAACAATTTAAACAAATATGCACCACCACAACTGGGAAAGAGGCCATTAAGCTGCACCAGTTTCAAATAAGTTGCAAAAAATCCTACAATAAAAATATTGATCATTATCATAACCTTCTGCAATTGTTCAGCCACAATAGACAAGTTAGCGATGCCCAAAGTTAAGCTTTCCAGCAGGCAATGTCCACAAGGGCTCTGCATAAGTCATTAACGAACAAAACTCTTCAAAAAGTTCAGCGACCACAATTATGTCAGCATGACATGAGGTAAAGCACCGAAGTGCAAGAACAATCTCACGACAAATAAAGTGAGGGTGGAAAAGGTTTTCTAGCAGGCAAGATTCTATAACAGACCAAGCGTGACTTAAAGCGCATCTCCCAGAAGTTGGAGCACAGCTTTTGGTGCTTCTAGTCCTCGTGAACTGCGGTCTGTATGAGTTATCAACAGATGAATCTCAGATTCAGATTGAAGAAAAAATAAACTGAGGATTCGAGAGGCATATCTTGCTTTGTCTTCAACTAGCAATCTGGGAAGCCCTTCACCATCAGCAACAAACAAGTTATTTAATATGTTGTGGTCATCGTCATGATCAAAGTCAGAAAGTGCACATGAAGGACCATCATATAGTCTAATCCTATGGTCAGGCATTTCATCAAACAGTGAGGAAGCAACTCCAGATTTCGTGCCGCTGTCTGAGAAAATAGGGGCAATGGACAGAGATTCGTGCCGCTCAATTTCTGACTTTGTGTTCCAAGTAACAATCACAAGTGGCTGCGAATTAAGATTTGTCGTCACGAAATCTTCTTCCTCTATGTTGTCATCGTCCAAACCAGAGTTCAACTCAGTGGAAATGACGACTGCATCCAAAATATTTGCAGATTTAACAGACAAAATGACAGCAGCAGTAGAGTGCTCAAACTCTAATAGGCTGGGATTTTGTTTGGTTAGTGGATCAGCAAACACCTTGGAGAGGCTATGAGGCATTTTGTCGAACACCAGGGTTACGGTCATGTCTGAATAGATATGTACTGAAATTGGAACAGCCATATTAGTCTCCTCATCGATCATTTCAGCAAATATAATGGAGTCGCAACTCATGTCCCGCAGCAGTGATTTATCTGGAGCTGGAGGTGGAAAAGTGAGGCACGGGGGCGGAAGTGGAGTCAGAAAAAATGGTTGTTGGAATGGGCATGGAGGAGGTGGAAAAGAAGCCACCCAGTTGGTAGAGGAGGGATAATAAGAGCACCAATGTAATGGATCCATATTTACCAAAGGAACATATAATCTGATATTCAACCAAACTGAGGACTTACAACTGATTCATGGAACAAAAAAATGAAAAATAAGAAAAGGGAGGTTCCAGACTGCTATTACAAAATAGCTAATGAAAAGAAAAGACCAAGTTCTAGCTTAGCCTAACAACTACACACACTCCTTCTGTTTATATCTCCTCCATTTCCTTCAGCACTCTAATATTTTATTGGATTTTCTCAACCCGGATCCCACATCACATATTGGTATTTCCTCATTTTAACAACTGGCCCAAATACCAGCACAATAGTATAGTTGGTAAAGGGCCTGTTCATAACATACTAGGAGGCTCTTTTTGCAAATTTTTAGCAATGTTGTGGCTGTATAGGCTATAGTTGAAAGGATTGAAGTTATATGCACCATTTATACTCGGTTTGATTGTAGCAGGTTACTTACATCAATTCATGCTTACTACAGAGTCATAGACATAAAGAATTGTTTGTACTTGGCTTTGTGGTTGAAATGTTAGGCTTTGCTTGATCTATTCTTATACGCTGATGAATAATCTTCTTCATTTTGGCCTTTTCTTTAAAGTTTGGACTTGTATTTTCTTGTTCTGTTATTTTGTTTTGGGTGCCTTGATTTGCACGAGTAGTTTCTTAGCTAATTAGTTGGTGAATTCTTAGTAAGTGTTACTTGAGCTTGATTGTATAGTCTTTAGAAGAGAGATGATATCTATGTTTGATCCTTTCGCACACTACATATTTTGCATATCAAGCTAAGCATCTTTCATTTTTGCTTGGGCTTTATGTTGTCATTAACCACAAACCACTGTAGGCAAAGTGACAGATAGTGAAATCTATTAGGTCTTCCACATCAGGGTTACATGTTTTGCGTCAATACATCACTACTTCTCCTGATGCTGACACAATACTTGACCATCTAGAAGTTGAAGGCAGGAGAAATGATGATCTAACTGTATTGCATTTACAATCTAATAGGACCCTGCAAGTACAACAACAACAATCCAGTAGAATCCCACTAGTGGATTTGGGGAGGATAGAGTGTACGTAGACCTTACATCTACCCCGGTTGGGTAGAGAGGTTGTTTCCGGGTGCAAGGGCGGATCCAATAAAACTGAGCCGGGTTCAATTGAACCCATAACTTTCGGTGCGGAGCATGAATTTATATGTAAAAATCGATTAAAATTGCAGCAAATAGTAGATATGAAGTCATAACTTTAAAAGTATAATGAATTAAATACCAAGAACCTTAAAGGTTGAACTCATAGAGTTTAAATCCTGGATCCGCCTCTGTCTGGGTGGACCCTGCAAGTAGATAATACGAAATTACCAAGTTTGAAGAGTACACTGTTATCCTGATTAAGTTGTATCATACTGAGTATGTCCAACTGATTTAGGCTGAGCACTATATCCTGAGTAGGGGTGGCAAAATGGTTAAAAACACAGTTAACCACCCATATTATCCTCTAAAAAAATGGGTTGGATAATGAACTTTTTAAAAACGGATCAAATATGAATAAGAACCATATTATCCATTTAGAAAATGGATAGCCAATGGATCTAACTTTTACATTTGTAAAGCCTCAAATTGGTGGTTCCTCAAGTTAGGAAAACTAAGAATTCTCCCAAAAGTGATCATATGCAAGAAGTCATGGATAATATGATTATCCATATTATTCGCCGGATAACCCGTTTTTTATCCGTATTAAATATGGGTCGGGTCGGATAATTTATCCGTTTCCCATTACACATTTTCGACCCGAACCATATCCGGCCCGACCCGACCGTTTGCCACTATTAATCCTGAGTATTTGTGGCTCGAGATGTCAAGGTTAAGGCTTCTGATTTGACCGTGGTCTTTGTATGTTATGCGGCTAAGTCCTGGCTGGGTTCTTTTTACAGTAGATCATGTCCATACTCAGATATTCTGATTTAGTGGTTGCTGCCGAGGCAAAATGTTTTCCCATCTGTAAATCATTTTTGAGCGGTAATCTGATTTATTAAAAGCCATTCCTTGGTCAATGGTTCTGTCTCGCGTTTTAACCTGCTATTAGGTTTTCATATGAGGTCCCTTCGTAAAGAGTGAAGGAAGGTTATTCTAAAAAGTTATAAGTTTATTTGTTATTTCTGGATTTGTGCATGTCATACTTGCTTAGGGGCCATGCTAATCTTCTCCTTTTCTTTCCAGTTTTATTTGTTATTTCTGCTTATTCATGGAACTAGATTGCATACTTACAGAGAGCGCTATACTGATTATTCTGTCGGAGAAACGATTCTACAGTGGTTGACTTGTCAATTGTAAAACTAGGTACTTCTACAGATTTAGGATACTTTTAGCCTGCCTTTATTTCTCTCCCAGATATGATGTTGGAAGGGCAGCAAAACCTGAGCAAAGGAGAAAAGAAACTAGTCTTTATCTCTGATGTTTGTTTTCAATCATGCTTTATTCATGGCCTGCTTGTTGGGCTTGATATATATTAACTTATACTAATTTTTGTTTCAGACGAAAAAGGATGAAACATTAGACGCCAAAATGGAAAGGATTCCTTTCCTTGAGGAGCAGGTGAGGAAGATAAGGGATGGGGGTAAGCTATTGACTATGGACATTCACAGGCTATTACTGAATGAGGACAACCGGTTTGATTTCGTCAATGAGATTGCAGCAGAGGCCAAACAGTATGTTGAGAACAACCGAGATGAATATGGTGCAAAGAAGGCTATCCTTCATGTGCTTAGTAATCGTATGAATGATGCTGGAGTTTATCGCGCAGAGGCATACATGGAATCTGACCCCTTCAAGCCAGGCCCTGGATATTTGAAAGACGAACTACTGTAGATCATTAGTTAGCTATACTTTCTGTATTCATATAGCGCATCTCTAGTTGGTAGCACTATATACTGTCAGATGAGGAGAGGTGAAAAACAATCCTAGCACTTAAAAAAAAATGTTTTTAAAATGGTAGAACACGATCTGCTTCTGTATTTGGTTAGTGTTTAATTGTTCGTCGCAAAAGGTAGTACAGAAATGCACCACCAAGGCTTATTTTACATCCATTTCATTCTATTGAGATCAAACAAATTGCTGGTTTATCATTGTGTAAAGCATATAATATACATTAGTAAAAGTGCTTCTTTTCTAATTACTTAAATTTTTAAAATGATGTATTGGGGATTTTTACCCCTACTCTAGCCCCTCCCCTAGTAGCTATGATTTTTACACTGTAGGACTCTTATAAAATAGTTTTTATATTAATGTTACTATATTTTGATTATTCCAATAATAGCAAATTTTATTTCAAATATAGCACATTTGAAAATATTTAATAGTAACTAATTTATTTTTTAACTCTTCCTTAAAACAAGGGATTATGTTTAAATTCTTAATATTTTATTTCTCTTTCTCTCTCATACTATCACTCTACCATTGACTCTCTTTCTTCAATTTCCAATCTCTTCACTAATTTTTTGTATTGCCGTTCCAAGTATCAATTCCTTCTTTTAATTTTTCATTGTGATTAAATTTGGAACTCAAAATTTTAAAACTTGATGACGAAAAATTAATATATACAATCAAGCTATGGAAGGTCATCACATATATACCATTAATATATCTTTGTTATACCATATAAATATCACAAAAAAATAAACAATGTGTTTTCTTTAATAATATTTTCATTGATTTTTTTAATTAAAAAATTATGTATAATATCTATTTATCATCTTTATTTAGGTCTTTATTAATTACTTTGTATATCTATATTTACTAGTTATATACAAAACCATAAAAAAGAAGAAATTCAAGATACCTTAAATCTAGCATATCAGTTACATGATACTCAACTCTATTTCCAAAGATTCCTCCTACATTTAAGATTCTTTCCTTTCCCAAAGGATTGTAAAATCTTATTTTTCTCTTTCTTAACAATTTGCCAAATTTATTCTTACCCATAGTAAGAAATCTTGCTTACCCAAATTATCCCCCCAAAATTGCAGATTCCTTTTCTCTTCCAAAGCTTTTGAAATTTATTTTCTCTCTTTTTTACTAATCACCCAAAATCTCTATTTTTTATTGATACAATACGACGAAATTCGAAATATTGCTCTAGAATCAAGTTGTGGATAAGTTTTGAATCTTGTTTTCTTTTTTTCTAAAATCTTTATTGTATGTGACTTGTATATGATACATCAATACCCAAAATAATACTCGATACAATACTAATACAATTATAATACGATTTTATTAATTTTTTAGTGTAGAGTTGTGATTGAAACTTGAAGAAGATGAAGATCATAATTGTGTCACAATTTTTCATAAATGTATCGCGATTGTATTATAATTGTATACGTATCATAATTGTTGCAAGAATTGTATTATAAATGTATGATAACTGTATATTCATTGTATATTGTTATGCGCAGTTGTGCATTCGTGACGAATTTCACAATTTGCATCACAAGTATGATAATTGTATATTAATTTATTAGTATTAAATCAGGTATTATTTTGGGTATTAATATACCAGATACAAGTTAGATACAATAGTGATACAAGCATGATACATTTATGTTTTAGGCATTGATGTATTTGATACAATTCAAATATAATTATGATACAATCATCATACAATTATCATAAAAATTTAGAATATAGTTAAATAATATTAAGTTGTCGATAATGGTGGAAAGAAAGAAGATAGAAATTCGTAAAAAAAAGGAGAGAAGAGGAAAGGGAAAAAAAGGAAATGATATAATTGAATCCCTTAATTGAAGACACTAATAATGTAGTGAGAGTCTTTTAAGAAGCAATATATACAATTTGTAAGAAAAACCTTAATACTTATTAAAAACTTCAAAACATAGATAAATACTCCCTCCGGTCCAAAATAAGTGATTTTCTGGCATTTTTCTTGTGGTCCAAAATAAGTGATTTTTTCAGATTTCAAGAATGAATTAATTATATCTTTCATACATTTGCCTTTGAAGTAAATAGTGTTGGAGTATGTGTTAGGAGTATTTATATGGGATAGTAAAAGTTAATATGGTCAATTTCATTGCTAATTAATGCTAAAATGTGGATTTCTTAATATGCGTGAAAACAGGCAAAAAATCACTTATTTTGGACCGGAGGGAATACATTTTTAATATAGTATAACTAGGTAAAAATCTCAAATATAGACATCCTTAACCATTAAACTTCATGGGCTTTATATTTAAAAAGGTTTTGAGCCCAAAAAGTCCTGGCCCAGAATCCAAGAAAGCACCTAACAGAGAATCAACTAGTGGCCAATAATTCGTTAGAATCAGTTACTGGATTCTGCCTTCAAGTCTTCTTATCCTTGGTTAACCTTAACCAAGCAAATATCTGCCCATTTGTGCTGACTGGGGAAGATCTTACACTAACTTCAGTCTGGGTCTGAACCAAGACTCCCCATATCATCATTCATCAATGGCCTTATCTAGTCCCTACTTGCAAAAAGTTCTTTTAAACAGACTTTGCTGCAACTATGGCTACAAAAAGAATACCATAGAAAAGGCTGGAGGAGGAGGTAGAGGTGGAGAGGGTAGAGGAAGATGTTGCTCTGCTATTGCAATCAACGCACCAGCTCCTTTGACAAGTGTTTCTGGCATTAGATGGGGTTCAACACTAATCCAAGGCCCACGTGAAGAGATGGAAGATGATGCTGTGATCGTTCAATCTGATGATCTTGATGGCTTCACTTATGCTGCTGTTTTTGATGGCCATGCTGGCTTCTCCTCTGTCAAGTTCCTTAGGTATGTCAAAAATCAAAATTGTGGCATATGTACTAGGACCTTATGCTCTTAAATGAAGACGCGGAGCCAGAATTTGAAGTTTATGGGTCCAAGATTCTAGTCTTTTAAGTTATTGGATTCTAATCTAATAATTTGTGTATATTCAATGAATTTCTTAAGACAAATACAGAGTTTGGACCAAAGGTACTTGGTTCGCCAATACCCATAACATATACACCGGCTCCCCCGTTGAATTGTGTGACCATCTCATCTAAAAGTTTTAAGTTTTAGGCCCATTGAGTTAAGATGATCACACAATTCAACATGGTATCAGAACAGACAAAGATGTGTGTTAACAAGTGTATCTTATCGAACAACTTAAGCTTTTACATGAGGCGGTTACACAATTCAGCATAAGTTGTAGTTTCCTTTTGATTTAGGGTGTCTTTTACTTGGTAAGGAGATTTATGTAGTTCTTATGTCCTTTACTTCTTAAATAAAGATTTATTTTGGAAGTTCTGTATAGTTGGATGACGCACATGTCAATAATAGGGAGGAGCTGTATAAAGAATGTATTACAGCATTACAAGGCGGGCTGCTATTGAAAAAAAGGGACCTAAACGCAATCCAGAAGGCACTACAAGAAGCTTTTGAAAATGCGGATAGAAAACTCTTGAACTGGTAAGCTACTTCAGCATGTAAATATAAGAGATAGAATCCATGTGGTTTCTTGTTCTATATGATCGAATGGAGGTTTAGATGCTGTTTCATTTTGGATAAAGGCTTGAGAGTAGCGGGAAAGAAGATGAATCTGGTTCAACAGCTACTGCTCTATTTGTTGGGAATGACACATTGATCATCGCACATGTTGGAGATTCATCTGTGGTACATGCATTCCTTCTGACAATGAAATGCTTGTTGCTGACATGTTCTTTGAGAGCAACATGTCTTTTTACTAGCGAATGTTTATGCAGGTGTTGTCACGGTCTGGAAAATCGGAGGTATTAACAAATGCACACAGGCCCTACGGAAGCAACAAGGTTTCTCTCCAAGAAATCAGAAGAATCAATGAAGCAGGTGGATGGGTGTGTGTTTCCTACACTTGACCCCCCCCCCCCCCCCCCCCCCCACACCCAAAGCCTCCCCAAGAATAGTTCATTGTTTTATTCATCTGCTTCTATCAATATCGTTTCTGTTTCTTGAACTACTAGACCAAATCTCGATACCAACGAATGCAACAAGTAAATGGCTAGCCAAGAAAATATATAAGAAAGATCAAATTAGGAGTCCACTACTGCTTTCAGGATAAACATTAGTCAGCGTGTGTATTGACATTGGATGTATATTATGTCTGCAGATTGTCAATGGAAGAATTTGTGGAGATATTTCAGTATCCCGTGCTTTTGGCGATATGAGATTCAAGACAAAGAAGAATGAGTATGTTCTTTCTGATTTTCTGTTAAGTTGATACCGAGCACTTGTAAAAAGAGTATATGCTCTATTCATTTGCATTTCTTGGTTGCTCCTGGAAAAAAAAAATAATGCGCTCATTTGGGGCTTTACTTACTAGGATGCTGGAGAAAGGGATTGAAGAAGGCAGATGGACTGAAAAGTTTGTTTCGCGGTAATTTCCAGTTTTTGATTGAGCTGCAAATCCTGCTGACGATAAGCTGCTGCACTAGTACATGCATCTCCGAGAAGTGCAGGCTGTCTTAGTCTCGATGTTGTATAATCAAAACTAAGAAATTTGAAGAGGTTTGCAAGAATTTAGTGATTTTAAAGCGATTAGTTTAACACACTGGATTCAACCTTGCTAATTTTTTTAAAATTTGATGGACAACAATGCATAATTAATAGTGACCAAAACTTTGTCACTAATGTCTTCATAAACAGAAATGAGTGGTTGTCCTCGCGCTATTAGGTGACTGAGACAGTTTTATGCATTAGCTGCAAAAACTAGGATCACGAAAAGCATAGATGGTTAACACTACACTCCTTGACAGCAGTGCTTTGAAATTAAAATAAAATTAGCTTAGCTCATTCGATTGGTTGATCCTATATGTCAGATTTGTTGATTATGAGATTATGATTGTGAATTTTCTACAGCATATTTGCCTTGTTTGTCTTAGGGAACTCAATTAAGTAGACATCAGAGTATGTTATTGTGATTGTTTGAAAGTAAAAGCTATATTTTCCTTTGCTAGGATTCAGTTCAAGGGAGACTTGGTTACAGCATCTCCAGATGTTTTACAGGTGGCTCTTGGATCAGATACTGAATTTGTACTATTAGCATCTGATGGATTATGGGACTACATGAAAAGGTATGGAGAAGGATTATAAGATACGACAGCCATAATCGCATGTTTGTCTGAATCTAGCACAGACCAATCTCATTAGATATTTCTTTACTTTTCAGTGCTGAAGTAGTAGATTTTGTTAGGAACCAGCTTCGAGAGCATGGAGATGTTCAGGTAAGAATATATCCTCTGGCTAAAATTAGCTTTGGTGCAATGTTGCCAACATCTAACCTGCCTCTTCTTTTCCTAACAGGTAGCTTGTGAAGCTCTTGCACGGACGGCCTTGGTAAGAAAATTTTGACTTGGTATGTAATCTCCAAAGGGACACACAAGTATGAAGTTCCTTAGCACTTTTGAGTTTGCATTTCAGGACCGACGGACACAAGATAATGTCAGCATTGTCATAGCTGATTTGGGGTATGCACTTGACCTTTGCAATATAGTTTTACTGCTAATTTTATTTTTCAAGTTCCAAATTTGAGAAGACTTAAGGTGTCGGCAAGTGACTTGTGAGTAAGAAAAAGTCATAAGCAATAGACTCAAGTTGGAGTAAATACTAAACACATAACAACCTGTAGTGCTGAGCTTCTTTTTCATTTCTGCGTTACGCAGAATTGAACCTTTGACTTCTCCAGCCTTTAAGTAGTCAGTGGTCTACATCCACATGATTTTTGCTATTATACTTTCTCTAATTAATATAAGTGCTATCACAGTATTTTACATTTTACTTTGTTTCTTTATTTATTTTGACATGTGAACAGGAGAACGGACTGGCGAAATTTACCTGTGCAGAAACAAAATATTGTGTTTGAACTAGGACAAGCTTTAGTCACAATCAGTTTTGTGTCACTTGGGATATGGCTGACTACCATGATTTCCCCTTAGAAATTTGATGTTTGTTAGTTGTATATATTTATATATGAAAGTAACAGAAGCTTCAGCTATACCTTGTACATTTACTAGTCAAGGCAATTAAATTATGGAGCATTGCAGAAATACAATTTAACTGTGTAGGTACTGGTGCAGTGAATAGTGAAAAATCCAATCTGTAAGAACTCAGTACATTATCTGAATGATCTCAAGTCTTAACCACCAGAAAATCAACAGGTTAAGATTGGTATAGTGCTCAAACTTGAGTTGTAAAACTTCACTATATACGGAGGCGAATCCATACTTTAGAGTATGTTGGTTCGAAGTGAGTGCGATTTGATCTATCTATGGATTCTTTTAATGTTTCTTTTTAACATATCAATCGTCAGTTTAGTATTTATTTGGTCAATCACCTGGATTTACAGGTTACTATTGCGAAAACACCTTCCTCTTGAGTGGATATGGGAAGTAGGCCACCAAGAGATGTGTGATTTCTGAATTCATTGGGATGACAAAGAATTTTGAAAACTACAACTTAAGTAGGAGATTTATTCTGTTTAGATAAAAGCATTTTAACCATGTTGAATTCCCATATTGGTCGCTTTATATGGTCCTAGGCAATTCTTACGTCTTGATCTAGCATTTGGAGCTGAGTTAAGCCCAAGATCTATTTTCTTACCTTGGTATCAGAGTCTGACTCATCCCAAAGACCTTGTAGATTCTAGTTTCTTGCGGTAACTTAAAAAGAATAAATTTTCGAACGCATAAGATTCAAATCTTGGCTGCTTCCTTTGTGCGTGTTTTACAATATAGTTGTCTCATTGATCTTAGGAAGAACCTTAATGTTGTCAATTTATTTCTCCCTCCGGCCCACAACAAGTGGCCAATTTTCCTTTTTTATCTTGGTCCAAAGTAAGTGTCCATTTATATAATCAAAAAAAAAATTAATTTATTTTTCCAAAACTACCCTTGTGTACGTATCCCTAAAAAGTCTTTTACTCCTCACATTGACTATGCTGCAACATTTAATTAAGGGTAGTTTAGTCACACTAATTATTTTTGTCTAGAATTTTGTATTTCCTTAAGACAAATTGGTAACTTATCGTGGACCGGAGGGAGTAACAGGTTAAGCAGAATATGATCATAAGGTCAGTTATGTAATAAATGATCTTCAAAAATGTAAAAGAGGTACAGAATTCTAATCACCTTCTTTATTTCTCAAGAATGCAACTCTTAACCTTCATGGAAATTCAAACAACATAGTAACATATAATATCTAGCTTACATAACAGATAGGCACTAGCCAAAAACTCAGCTCTTATTATGCCCACAGGGCAAAGATATTACCACTATAACTATATATTATTATATTATGAATAGATTAAGTAATTCATTGGAAGCTCTGCTATATCTGTTCTCCTAAGAACTGATATTTTGATCAAAATCTTCATAAGCTAGAGTAGCAATTTACCATCTGCAGGTAACTGGAAAAGTTGTGTTCAAGGGTGATTGCCACCTCTCTTTCGACCGGGTTCGTGCCTCGGATTAGGTCCTGCATAATCATAATCTAACACAGCATCCAGCATCATCAACTTTCTTGGTATTTCTCTGACACCATTCTACAGAAAATTTGCAAAAATGGCCTAATTAGCTATGAGTTAGTGGCTTTTTTTGAGCTGTAAAAATGACTCTTCTTGAAATTTTCTGTATATACTCTACATGCCTGCATATGCACTCTACTACCAGTGGCGAAGCTAGAAATTTAAAAGAAGTGAATTTTTTTCCAATAAAGGGTGTTTAATATGTATTATATACCTCTAAAACGTAATATTTTACCTATGTACACAGTGCAATTTTTTAACGAAGAATGGTCAGTTTAACACTATGTGGCTTCGTCACTGCCTACTACAATATATAGGTTAAAGAGGATATGAATCTAAGCAATAGTTTACTTTCTTGTTATATTGAATATACACTACTATGACAAAAGAAAAACGTATAAAGGAAAAACATAAGTTGTGAGAAATAAAAGTTTTTCAATTTAGTATGACCGAAGTAATTTTTTGTTTTTCTGAAAAGTATATCCCGGGTGTTTGGTTGGTGCGTGAAAAATATTTTTTCTACTTTAAGATTAATAATAATAATATTAGCAAATTGAAGAGTGTGCATGTTGATGAGATTTTTGAGTATTAAAAATGGATGATAAGAGTTGGCTGGAGCAACTAAGAGCCCCTCTGGCTTAGCTGATTTAGAGTAGCTCATAAGCACTAGGCGCTGAAAAGCATTTTTAAGTGCTGAAGTTGATTTAAAAAATAAGCAGTTACGTGTTTGGATAAAAGTGCTGAAATTAATAATAAACAATTGAAATTGTTTGATTAAAAAGTGTTGATAAACTTCCTTCATGTTAAAATGACTTAAATGACCTTATAACAATTTACACTACTAAAAACGTTATTTTCTTCAAAATTTTAGATTCTACCTATTTATCATGTTCTTCTAATTATAAAAATGATTAGATAATATCTTTTTTTATAAATATAATTTATGTTATGATAAGTATACAACTATAAATTAGAAGGGCTAGAGTATAAATTAACAAAAGTTAAGAAAAAAACCTTTAAAAATGCACACATCGTTTGTATAGAAGAAACAAACAGTTAATATGTATTGAAGAACTAGGATAGAGTAAAACTATACGAAAAGTTTTGTTTTAAAAAGAAGTATTTTAGGGATAGAATAGTAAATATTTTGGTCAAACCTAAAGTGCTTATAAACTGAAATTTGATAAGTTAGGGGAGACCAACTTATTGCTTTTGGCTTATTTTTGTCTTATAAGCACTTTTAATTTAACAAATGCGTAAATAAGCTAAAAAATAATTACAAGACAGTTTGACCAGCTTAAAAGCTAAGCCAAACACCCTCTGATATGAACTCAAAAGTTAAGATAGTCGCAAGGGAAATGACCTAAGAAAAACATATTTTTCTCGTATCAAAGCACAAAGAAGAATCCTCATAGAAGAATTTGTTTGAAAAAAATAACTTCTGTCGTGTAAAACACAACTAGACGGCATTGCCCCAACCAAAACAAAGTTGCCTCTAATAATTACTACCTTTTGAGATTTGTAAATGCGATTTACGCCATTGTCCAAGCCTTCAACAGTGCCTAAAATAACGAAGGAAAAACAAGAATCAAATTCATATACATTATTTCCTTTCTTAATTAGTGAAAACTATATATATATGTTATTTTTGCAAAGTAGCTTACCTGATGACACAAAGATGAGATATAAAAAGACAAATAGAAGAAAAGCTTTGATAGGTCTCATAGCTGTGTAGTTATTCAATTTCTACAATCAGTTGAGTAGCTAAAGTAGAATATAAAGAAGTTGAGTGTTGAGCTCTGATTACTTAAGATGAGAAGGGGAATTGGAGGGGGAGAAGTGAACCCCTTTTATTGTGACTTGATGAGACTGTGGTAATGGTGCATATTCCACCCATTTGCTATACAATGATGATGAGTTGCAATACCCATATGCCACAAACAGCAAGTCAAAGTTGCACTAATATGAAACCTAATATACTACACATCTAAGATGTTACATCAACATAGAAACAATAGTAATGCAAGCCATGTGACCTATAGGTTAATGAAATGGGTAAAAGTGAACCACCAAAAAGATGCAGTGCAGTGGATGAGGTTGTTCTTCCCTTAATCAGAGGTCTGGAGTTCGAGCTATGGGTATGGAAAAATCCTTGGTAGGGAACGGTTCTCCCCGAATGGGGCCCTACGCGACACGAATCAGGATATAATTAGACTACAATGCGGGTACCGGACACCGGGTGGGAAACCAAAAAAATGGATAAAAGTTATGAAATATCATGATTCAAATTCTAGTAAAGACGAAACGTTATTTCGTTTTTTTTAAATCTGTATAAGTCTTGGTAGATAGAATTATCTGATGTATGTACTAATGAAAAATAGTACGTAGCCATTAGAATAGTCAAGATCTGCCTAAATCTTGGTAGGTGAATGTTATCATATGCTTGTGCTAGTAGGATGCATGTACTCACAGCTTGTTTGGAGGGTTGTTATCTGTTGTATTGTATCGTGTTGTATCGATGTCATGTGATTAGCAGGTCACCGGTTCGAGCCGTGGAAATAATCTCGTGCAGAAACGCATGATAAAGCTACGTACAATAGACCCTTTGGTCCGGACCTACGCATAGTGGGAGCTTAGTGCACCGAGCTGTCCTTTATCCTTAAATCCGTTGTTACGTAACGACAGAAAGTTCCAGTTTATGGAATGACCGATTTGATGTGGTTGCATCGTTACCTTATTTTTTTCTATCATCTTACCTTTTTTTTATTATTGGATAATTCCATTTTATCCTTTACGCTACCATTTTAAATAATAATGTTACTTTGTATATATCTTACTTTTTCTTTATAATATTACAAGTTTATTCTTCATATTATTAGTACGTGACATTATAAAACGACGGCAAACAAACAATCTATTCAAACAGTGTATACATCAAAACGATACAATACTATACGATAAGCATCTTATGAAACGATACATAAGAACCATCCAAACAAGTTGTAAGTGAAATGGTCGACATTTGCATAATTTTTGGTAGGGATGCAATGGCGGAGCCACCTTCAGTTGAAAATTGCGCTGTGTTGTTAGGTGATTAGTTTTATTTTTATGTATATATAATCTGTTTAACTTCTGCGTGTGTTTACTTTTTTATATTTTAATATTCCTCAGTAAAATTTTAAGCTCCGCCACTAATTATCCAAAGCTTGTATTGGTGGAAGGTAACAATATCTAGTAGAATAAAAGAAATTCCCACAAGCTAACCTATACACTGCCATTATCAAAGAAAAAGAAGCAACAGTAGATATATATGCATGTGGACACATTTGGCCTTTGCATTGCATGGCTCAAGTTTTGCCATTTTGAGCTAATTTTTCTGCTTTTTTTTCGTGCGTTTACATCAGCTTTTTGAGAAGTCAATCTGCTTTTCTCCTTCCTTTTCTGTAATGCGTCTGTGCCCAATAGCTCATGCTGTATATCAGTCCATCTCACATATTGCTTTTCCATCTTTTCCCAATGTCCCTTATAGTACAAATATGACCATCAAACCGTCCAAAGTGCTGTTTGGATGTTACTTCTTGCACTATTCATCATTGAAGCAGAGCCATATAGGGAGCTTCAACATTTGTTTTCAGCGAAAGGATGAAAGGACTGATGACTTATCTCAAAAATTTACATAGACATACGAGTTGCGGCGAAGTCAGAAATTTACTAAGAAAACTCAGAAAGCAAAAGAATGCTAAATTCAAACCTACTATGCAAAGTAGTGTTGAACTACTATGCTTCTCTCATGTTAAAGGGATTCAATAATCTATATATAAACAAAAAAGTTAGTTTTATTTTATTTATACAATATAATTTTCCGACGTAATCACAAAGGAAAGTCAACTTCATTTTACAACATCATCAATCCTGTTTGATTTTTCCTATCCTCAATGGCCAAAAAGGTACTTTCCTCTAAGACTACTTTTCCCAAAATTGACTTCTCCGTGGTACCAAATATCATCTACATTGTGATAGTGCCTCTAATCCTCATATTTCGGCTTTCGTCACTTTTGGAAATCAATTAAGGCGAAGACAAGAAATGGACATTGGCCTACAAATGAAATGAATGTAAACCCCCTTTTTATTTCTTTGTTTGTTTAAGAGGGTTGAAATTTGGTAAAAGCCATAAAGTGGAGTGGAGAGCACTGCCCAAAAGGTAGACAAGACAAAGAAACACAGAACAAAAGAGGGAGTATTAAAACTAAATTTTCACTTAAGTGTTAATCATTCATTAAGATAAAGGTTAAGATAATGAGATGTTGCCGGGGAATTAACAAATGTTGGTAATGATGTTGTAACTTTAATTGGGAGAAGGAGTATAATTATTAGTGAAAAGGCCTGTTTACCACCATGGTTTTAGGTTGCCGGCGAACCCAAAACAACTGGCATTTGCATCAGACATTAATTAGTACCAGTACTAATTAATGCTATATTGCCTGTTAACCTCAACATGGTAATCACATTAATCAATCATAGTAATCTTTATAACAGACAGTAAAAGCATACAACGTAAGAAACTGGTCGTTCCTGTTCTATACAATTTGAAGACAGTGCTAGTAGCGGACACGTTGCTTCACAGTGGTGTCAGCTTCGCCAGCTTTTCTGTTACTCCCGTTTCACAATAAGTGTCCAGTTTCCTTTTACCACGCCCATTAAGAAACTACTAAATTCTATGTAAAAAAATCTAGTATGACTAAACTACCCTTATTTAAGTATTGGTCACATAATTATAGTGAGGAGTGAGAAAAGTTTTTTAGGGATATGCACATAAGGGTAAAAGAGTAAAAACAAATTGATTTTCTTGATAACATAACTGGACACTTATTTTAAATCAAAATGAAAAAGAAAATCGGACACTTATTGTGAACCGGAGGGATTAATTATTTATATATATAATATATTTTTAAAAATTAGATAAATCTAGTATTGCTTGCAAAATAATGATATATATATATATATATATATATATATATATATATATATTGCAAACGTCACTGGTTGTGCCCGTACCACTTCCTCGTGTTTGTAGTATCATGTTATTGTTACCGTTTATTGTTATTACTTTTTCTTCTATTTTCTGGTTGGTATTATCTTTCTGGCGTTTGTTGTTGTTACTGATCTACTGTCTCTTATCGTCTTCTTGAGTCGAGGGTCTATCGAAAACAGCAACTTGTACAATTTTACTGGGTTGTTGTTTCGCGAAGCAAGAGTGTGCGAACTGCTTTAGAGAATTCAAGCAGGTGGGGGTGGCGGGGGCTTTTACTGGAGCTGATTTAAGAGTCATTGGATCAGTGTACGCACTATAGATTTTGGAGCAGTTAAAGCACTAAGCTACTGCTGAACATGGCATTTGCTGTTCCTTAGCCATGCTTACAAGTTATTTTTCATTCCTTTTTTGTTTCTCTCCTTACAGTTTTTAGTTTCCCATTTCCTTTCTACGTGGAACAGCTGGAAAAGATGAAATGAAAAGGAGAGTTTAAAATCGCTCCACCCCAAACTTTGCTTTTTTTCCTTGCATTTCTTCCCTTACAGTGTCATAGCTATTGGTACAATTATGTTTTCAACAAAAAATTGTCACTCGCAGAAGCATGCACAATCCATGCACAAATTAGGCAAAACTATTCAACTAGAGTTAGATTAAAAATTAAAAGTTAATGTACATAGCATTTTAATCGTGGGTCAAATTACGAAGGCATACGTAATGTATCAGAAAAAGACTAAGCAGGATGGAGATCTTAAACACCCCTTAATAAGTGGATTTTTTTAAAGAAACAACAAGGGATTAACATTTTTCTTCAAAACTTACCTTTGTCGAATAAATGATCTAAACAAAATTCTACAAGATCTTCCAATATTTCTTTACAGTTTATCATGAGTAGATGAGAAATATCTAATCAAATGATCCTCTTAATTACTATTATTAACTTAACATATCTCACGTGCACCATATTTAACACTCGACAACAAGAAAGAGGTACGGTCGAATAAGACTACTACAAAAAATGTATTTCATTTACCGCATGGGTGACGTTCTACGCTTCCACTTAAAATCTCTCGCTGGCAATTCTATATTCTCACATTTTCCTCCAAAAATCCTTCCTTTCGTAAAGGTAAGTGTATGGCAATTGGTACAAATTTTCCTACGTTCGCATTATATTTTTAGACTTTGATATGATAAATAAAGTTCAAAAAGTACAAATAATTTTACTACTTCTATTTCCCATTTTCTTTATTCCACCTAAGTTTGTGACATTTCCATACCATGTCCTCCAAAAAAAAGACAAACACGCTAATACTACGATCAAGAGCATAATCCTTTTAAGAGGGAGAAAAAACTGTATTGTAACAGCATGAGAAGTGAAGCTTACATGCTTTCATGGATGCACGATCTACTACACACAGTGCAAAAATACCTACCGGCAAAAACAACCCAGAAAAAAAGTAAAAACATGGAGATGCAGACTCAATGCCCTAAATTAAAAAAGTGGGTTACCCCACCACCAGTATATGCAAATGAAATGAATGAGATTGTATGCAATTTGACAGTAAATAAAATGCAGCAGCTGTGCTTTGACCAATAAAACGACTGACAGACCCAAAGAAAAAAATAGATGGGACAATATCAAAGAAGCTTTGGCTTAAAGTATCAAGACTACCAAAACTTTGACCTTATACATGCTGACCCTTAAAGCCCTTGGAGAAGATGGCGGCACCGGGACAATTTGGGGCATTTCTCCTTACCAGATAGACTCATGGGTGGAAAGACCAACAAACCAGCAGCCTGACATGTTCATTCAGT
Organism: Nicotiana undulata; assembly: GCA_005239495.1. Lineage (NCBI taxonomy): Eukaryota > Viridiplantae > Streptophyta > Magnoliopsida > Solanales > Solanaceae > Nicotiana > Nicotiana undulata. Next base: position 162,983 of record ML292722.1, on the reverse strand, counting down.
AAATGACAGCAGGCCACTTTCAACCCCAATGCACAGCACCAGCAAAATCACATGCAATTCTGAATGGAAGACCTTCAACTCTTGAGTAGTAACCCCCCACCCCCACCCCCTCCATGGCAAAACAAAAAACTCGACCCCATGGTGCTGGCGCATGAGTTAATGACAACATGATGGTAAATTTCCTCCGTTGTCAGAAAATGGCAATGACAAGACTCGTGAATGCAATCTCGGACCCAACTGGACAACCATATGCATGCAGGGACTGACTTACTAAGAAAAAAAGTATGTACCAAAGTGGCCACAGACTCAAACTGAAATGGCACGACTGATGGCCAACTTCGCCCACTCAGCAGATTCCTTAATCAAATGGTCATCTGACGACAAGCATTCATTCAAAAAGTCTTTGCTTGATAATGATTGTTGAATCAATGAACCAGCATTACTGCCCAGAGTATCTGCTAGATCTCCTAGAACTCCAATAGCTGTTTTCATCACCACATCATCCCTAAAATTCAGAAGAAAAAATTGGATAGATCCAGGAAATTAGAACAGAGATGACATTGTTAAATAAAGAAAGTGAGCAATGCAAAAGGAATCATGTAATACTTACATGTCTTTCTCCATGTAAATGCTATCCAGGAATTGCAGGATATGAGGCGCATATGGAATCAGAAGCTGCGTTTTGGGGGAATTCTTGAAGCCCTGAAATATCCCTGAATAAGCCTCCAAGATTCCATTTCTCAGAAGATTTGTGTATTCTATCATCTCATCATCTGCACCAGATGTGTGGGCGGACAGCTCTGCAGCACTCTGCAGCATTGGCATGGCATACATCAAGTACTTCTCAAAATTCTCTCCTATTGCCAAAGCTATGTCACCAAGGCATGAAAATATTGGAGGCTTTACAGATCGATGCAGCTGGTTACTTGACAGATCCTTGAGAAGCTGAGTCATTATACCATCACAGTAAGGTAGGATCTTATCTTCCAAAGCTCTACATACATCACCCACAACACCAACCGTAACAGCACACACTTGGTACTCCTCGAAATTCTGAAGGCCCATTTCCAGGTACTTGTAAAATTCAGGCATGTACTTCGCAAAGTCAGGACCAGTTGCATAGGCTAGGGCTCCAATGGCAAGCATGGCTTCCTCATGCACAGTAGCACTTCTACATGCAAAAACCCTGAGAAAAAGGCTCATGATCTGATCTGCATACTGCATGAAAGCAAACTTTGTTGCCTCTGAAGCCCCTAATTTCTGAATAATGACCTGTAAGCATCCACACAGAAGACCTTGCAACTCACTCTGCTTCTCTCTCTCGTCAGATGAAAGCTTTGGACCCTCAAGAGTCTGGTGCAGCTCTGTCATAATGATAGGAGCAAGCTGCAAAACCATTGGAGCTGTTTCATCCGTTGAACACCTAACAACTTCATTCAACGTCTCATATGCAGCAGTCCTAAGACGTGACTCACCAGCATCTTCTCTGTGGGTAACTGTAAGAAGGGATTGCACAATTTCCTGGAAATAAGGTGTCAAGGGAGATGATGCACCCACATCCTCGTAGCCTTGAGCAAGGAAATAGAGAGCACCACAGGCTTTCTCAGCAACATTTGGAGCATCCTTCATGCTCTGAAGTAGAACTGTGATGATCAGCTGACAGTTCGCTGGAGTAATAATGGGTGTCTCCACTGTAGAACCATGAAGAAACTCAAATATCCTTCCCAGGGTCCATGCAGTCGTATCCTTCACATGGCTATTAGGATCTTTTGTCAATGCAGTAAGCATGAAATTCAAAGCAACATTAACAAGAGGTGTTAACTTGTCAGGAGAAGGACCTTCCAAAATGGAACCAAAGGCATACGTTGCAGCCTCTCTTTGCCTCCAATCAGGCTTTGCAATGTTCTCTTGGATGAATGGCATAACAAGTGGAACAATATCATCTCCCACGGTCCGGGCCACCAGACCAAGGCAAGTGCCACCAGCCATTGCAAGATTCCAAGCACCTTCGTCCTGATCCTGATCTTCTTCTTGCTTCAGAAGTGTCTCCAATAGCATAGGCACAAGAGCAGGGAGAGCCTGCTTGATGAAATAATAGCAAGGAACATCAGAATCTGCAGTGAAATCACCCCCATAATCTTCTAAAATATCAATCTCCTCATCACAGATTGAGCTCCAGAATTCAATTGCTTGAAGAGCAACAGGCTCTACATCCTCTTTAACAGCCTTTGCTGTAATGTTAAAGATATCTTGGATGTATGGGGCCAATTTCTCATAGTATGTTGACGAAATTGAGACTAAACATTCAAAGGCAGCCTGCCGAATTTTGACTTCTGGAGACAGAGTAGCCTCGCAAACAACTCTCATTATAAAGTCACGCTCCATATCATTGTTGAAGTTAGCGTGAGCAAAACCAAGAGCATTATATAATGCTTGGGTAGCAGCAAGCCTCACATCATTGTTCCCTTCTTCAGCATTCATACCCTGAACTACAGCTGTAAGGATTTTATTTACTTGATCCTGGTCCACAACGTCGGGAGAAACTTCTTCACATAAATAACCCAGCGTCTCTAAAGTAGCTTGCTTGACATGAGCAGGGACTTGGTGAATATTTGACAGGAGCGACCCAATCAACTCAGGCCACTGCTTTTGAGGCAGCTCAATGCCTGCAACCTTAGCAATGACTTGTGATGCGGTTGAACGAGCATCAGACGCAAGAGAAGAGAGTGTCTGTAATAAACATGTCTTTATCTGGGCCTTCACAGCCATATCGAGTGATAGCCATCTTTGCACGAGTTCAAATTTCCTATGTTGTTCCTTGGCATCCAAAGCATTTTTAAGTATTAAACCAGCTAACTTACGACTGTCAACTGGCTTCTCTTCACTAGCAAGCTCTCCAGATAGAGACAACAAGAAACCAGGAAGATTTTGCTCCTGAAACTGTTTTAATGTTTCCTCAGCATGTTTCCGCACTGTTGAATCAACTGACTGTGCATTAAGGAGGACCTGGGTGACTTCCATTGCCATATAATATCTGCAAAAACATGACATGCTCCAGGTTAGATTCCTACAATCATCCAAATGAATGCACCTGAAGTAATGCTACTCAAAAAAATAATAGACAGAATAAAGCAGATAACTTTCAACAAGAGCAAGAAAAATGGAAAAACCAGAAACTACCCATTGGGAAACCATATTGCTAGTTTAAAAAGTATTTCTTAAACGGAAAGGAGCGCAGCTTAGATGCAACTGTGGAGCCGATTCTTACCAATGCTAAATTCATTTTCTCTCATCAAAACAGCCACTAAACAGCATATATAAACATAAATACCCATTTGAACAAACAGGTGAATCCACTTAAGGATAAATGAATGGCAAAGTTTAACCAAATCGAATCTAGAACAAGTAACAACTATGCATAGAAAAGATAAACAGATCAAATTTGCACATTGCAAAATGTACCAGCCAATAGTTTTTTTTATATATAAGAATATACCAGCCAATACATAGCAAAAGGATAATGCTGATGGCACAACATAATTACCAATCCAGCAAGAAAAACTTGATGGCTTGCCTACTGCTAATGCAAAAGGCAAAGTTTTTGCTTTAGTTTGTTTAGAGTGACATTAAACACAACCAAGTTCTTCGACTATCAAGTGGAACCAATGAAAACTCATTAAGCATTCACCAAAAATAAGTATAAATAGCATTTCCCGTATTACATCAATACAGTTATTATCTTATCACTAAAAAAAGAGCTTTAAGACTCAATGAATCAGCATAAGTAAATCCTCAATGCAAATAAGCCAAAGTTTAAATTTTCTCACACAATCAATCTAACTAGATTTAAGACAAAACCATTGGTAAACAAGCAGATCAAAAAGTATTAAATTGAACCAGAAACGAATAGATCACAGTTCAAATATTAAACAATCCATTGAAGCACGATATTAAAGAATGAAGCGTCTTTGAAACTTAATAGATCGAGCATCAAATTCAGTTGAATAGAACCGTAATTCAAATTCAAATTACATAATATTCAAAAAATTAAAAAATTTAAACGAATTACCTGAAACTTGTGAAGATCGAACAAAGCAAAAGCGGCGCCCCCTGAAACCCTAACAGAGAGGAAAAAGAAAAGCAGAACGAAAAAGAGTGAAGAGAGAGAAAAGGGGGCTGAAGAGAGAGAACGCGGATGTAAAAGCTGGAATTCAATTATGCAAAATCTAATACTCCTACTATCTGTTCAATTATTTTTTTCTGCTTATATTTAATTGGGTTTTAATCGGCTACTGCCGCGACCAGCCTAGCATATCAAACTTCTTTCTCTCTGGGCTCCACAAATGTAGTAATCCTACGGCGCACAGGATTGAGCAATAATTATGCTATATTTTAATCAGCTGGAAAAAGAAAAGCTTACTCCTGGTAATTTTTTATTGGTCCGCCTAATTACGTACGGAAGAAACTAATTATGTGACGTTTCCAAATTTTAAAAAATAAGTGGTCACCTCAAAAGTCCAAAATAAAAGAGAAACAGAACACCATTAAAATATCATCCCACTTTTGTGTCAAAATAAAATTTGATTTCAGATGACAAGTTTTGTCCAAAGTTTTGTTTTTAATTTATTCTAAAATAGGATAAATTTGATTTCAGATGACAAGTTGCTTGAAATATAAAGAAAGAATAACCTTTCTTTTTTCATACACATAAATGTACAACATTATTCTAAATTGAAAATTGTACAATAACTTAATTTTTTTTATTTGAGCAATAAAGATAATATATGAATAACTAGTCCGCATGTCTAGACATTACAAACTAAACCGTCATTGTTGGCACCTACGTTTGAACTATTCCATGGCAATCATCTCCTAGAACAACCAATTTAGTACATACATAATGGAAAATATATTTTACTCAATAAAAACCCTTCATGTCTTTTGAATTTGTCCTTCATCGATTGTGGAGGTGCTGCAAACAGACATTGCTTCTTGGGTGACAGTTTAGTTGCCAAGAATACTAACGTAACTACTTAAAATCTTTAAAAAGGTAAAATAGTACAAGTCTAATGTTAGTTGTCCCTAATTTGAAATTGAAAATGACAATATATCTAAATTAAAAAATGTCGGCAGTTGCCTGCCAAATTTTAATCTAACTGAATAGATGGTACTTGCTAGAATAAGTTTCGAAATTCTATTGCATTTTGATTGCGTTTTTGGTTTAGTATTCTTGAAAGGAGCGTACTTTTTCTTTGAAAAAATAGTCACAATTTGCACTCTTTAAAGAAGATAAACTAAAACCTGCAAAACATCTTTAGATTGAATGGTAGATCAATATGCTAATAGGAGCTTTATCTTTAGTCATCAAACCTTGTGTTTTGTTAGAACTCACATTATTTTTAGAAAAATGTTTTTTGATGAGAATCCTTATTTTTAGTAGTACTGTAGTAGTATTTAGTTATTTGTAAATCTTTTTTTTCAAGAAAAAACACTTTTCGTGAGATGAAGAACATTCATCATATATTGGCTAATGTTAATTTTCCTTAATACTACTATTCCAATTTTAAATCTCATATTACTTGCTCTAACATCTTGACATGATATTATTTTTCTTGAATATAATAGAGTGAGACTTCTCTATAACGATCACATTTGTTCTGATATTTGTTGGCTACTATAGTGAAGTGTTGTTATAGAGAACATATAGCATGTAAAATGATTTTTTTTTAAAAAAGACTGTTATACGTGTATACTGTCACGACCCAAAATTCAAACATGGTCGTGATGGCGCATATCGTGTTACTAGGCAAGCCTACTTCCCGAAATATTACTATTGATTGATTTTAAGAATTTAATAAAACAATATCAACATTTAAAATTCTTATAAACTAAATCAGCTCTAAATAATATTAATATACAGTGCGAAAACGACCCCAAACATCGGGTGACACTAAGTCATGAGCGTCTAAATCTATGAATTAAGATATGTAACTGTCTAAAAGAAGAAATAACAAAAGGAGTAACAAAGTCTTGCGGACGCTGACAGCTACCTTGCAATCTCCACAGATAGCCGGCCTAAAATCAATGATCGTTGCGCTTTAACTCGCCTGGATATGCACATAAAGTGCTGGGTGTAGTATGAGTACAACCGACTCAGTAGTAACAGAAATAACTAGGGAACTGAGTAGTAGTGACGAACTAAGCAAAACAATCTAATCATTTATTTTCACAATTAAAAAATAACAGGAATAAACAGGTAAATTCCATAACTCAGTAAATACCACAAAGAAATTTAACAGATAAATGCAGCAACATCAAAAGTAAATGCAACCTCACAGCAAAGTCACTCAATCATTCAACACTCACACTCAGCACTCAACACTCAATACTCACACCCAATACACTCAACTCCGGAGGGCTCCCAAAGCCCAAACTCTAGGCACGAACAGCTCATGTATCATAATATGCTCTAAGCACGGACATCTCACGTGCCATAATATCAATACCTGGATCCGCACGGACAGGTCACGTGTTACGCGGACAGCTCACGCGCTATGGTATCAATACTTGAACCCGCACGGACAACTCATGTTATACGCGGACAGCTCACGCGCTATGGTATTAATTCCTCACAACCAGGCCATCATTCTCACTCAATCATGTATCTCACTAGCCTCACCATCATCAACAAATAAGGGACACGACCCACATCAAGTATCATAACATATCAGCAATTAATATAGACTGAGGTAAACATGTACAATAATTTCTATGACTGAGTACAAATAATATTAGCATGAATAAAGTCTAAGCATGATCTCTAACATGAAGGCATGCAAGTTCAACAACAAGTAACTACGCAAACACGAATGATTGCCATGAGGCCTCACGGGACAGACCAAGTCTCCATCCCTCGAGGTATACACCCACACGCCCGTCACCTAGTGTGGGTTTCACCTCCAAACAATTAAATGGTATCAAATTCCCCGGGTTTATACCCTTAAAGCCATAGTTAAAACTGTTACTTACCTTAGACGCGTAAAATCCTACTACGGGATGCCTTCGTCTCTGGACTCGGTCTCCCAAAGCTCAGAATCTAATCAAAACCATAATACTACTATCAGCATACGCTAAGAATCGAATTCCACAATAAAAACTACAAAAATAAGCCAAAAATCTGAAATTGGCCAAAACTCGGCCCCCGAGCCCATGTCTCGAAATCAGTCAACGATGGCATAATCAAAACCCTCTTCCTCTCCCGAGTCTAACCATATAAAATTAATCAAAATCGGACTCCGTTTGGTCCCTCAAATCCCTACCTAAAAACTCTCCAAAACTCAAGCCCTAACTCCCTCAATTTCACTTTAAAATTATCAATCAAATCCCAAAAACGAAGATGGATTTATGAAATATAACCCAAACCGAGTAGAAAAAACTTACCCCAATCCATATGGTAAAAATCGCCTCCAAAATCGCCCAAATCCGAGCTCCCCAACTCAAAATATGACCGAAAGAACAAAACCTAGTTTTATATGTTTTTCTGCCAGCCGGTCTGCCTCGTTTCTCATGCCAAACAATCCCTAAACTCGTGTTTTATGTGTCCAATGGATTCCTTGTGAAATTTTAATCAAGTTAGGATTTTGATTCACTCAATTTGACCTTATAACGATGGAGATATGTAGGTTTTAATATTTGTAAATCGTGCAGATTGTTTATTACGCCGTCAGTGACAATTTCGTAATTGACCTGAACAATTTGGCAACCTTAGTAAAATGACCATAAAATCCTCATACGGTGTCCAAATTCGGCGATTCTTTTTTTCTACGGGTTCGTAATTATGCTCGAAGAAACAACGTCGAAACATAAGAAAAACGAGCGCAGTACAACCTAAACCTATTTGAAACTCACCCAAGGCCCTCGGGACCTCATCCAATAAGTCCAACAAGTCACATATCACTACCTGAACTTAGTCGAACCTTCAGAACACCCAAAACAACACCAAATCAACCTCGGATTCAAGCCTAAGAACTTCTAAACTTCCAAAAATCGCCAACGACGCCGAAACCTATCAAACCACGTCCGAATGACCTCAAATTTTGCACACAAGTCCTAATACATCATACGGAGCTACTTGTGCCCCCAAACTACCGAGAGAAATGCAAATGCTCAAAACGACTGGTTGGGTCGTTACATATACGGTCAAAATCATATGACTCTGATTTTGTAGGCTCAAGAGGTCGCATCGAGGGTTGAAATTCAATAAAGACCAAGATCGGGATCAAAGGCAGAATAAGAGGCTCGAAGGCCTAAGTTCTCTAGGATCATCGAAGCCGAGTACGATCGATTCCAAGATAGTACTGTTATAAGTTTGTTACAGAAGGACAAGATTCTCGCCACGTCCCCAAGATCATGGCGTAAATTCCGAAATAAATTTGTACAAATTCGTACTAGGTGGTTATACAGTTGTCCCAATAAGATTCTTTACTGTAAATAAAAACGTACCTTATTTAGGGTTTCCCTCCTATATAAAGGGTACCACAATCATTTGTAAACATCATCAATCATTGGCAAAGAATATACACTATTACTTTTCTGCTCATCTCTGAGAAATTGTCCTTTGGCTTTATTATATTCTCTTTGTTTATTTCTAGTGTTCATCGAGGTCCTTTGTCGAGGTCATTTGGGCTTGAGGACAATGCTTGTTCATATACTGGTTTGGTTTAACTTGCTTGTTCAAATCATATACTTACTTTTCTTAACTAGTATTGGATTAAATCACATATCTTTAAAACCTCGCTATAAATTTAAATTGTTACTCAAAATTTAGGGTAAACAGTTTGGCGCCCACCGTTGGGCTAAAGATAATAGTGAATATTTCAGTACTGATTTTGGATAACACGCGTTATTTTTCACACTTGTTCTTGTCAAAGATTCTTTGTTTTCAGGCTAAAATATGTCGAACTCAACAAACGCACCAGCACATGGTAATGACGGTCTCATATTCCATGGGGAAAATGATAATGCAGCAGCTTCAGTGGCGGGTGTACCGCTTAACCCTAGGGTAGTTCCAGTTCCTGACCCAGTCGACGTTTGTTCACACATTGCTCTAAACGTCGACTTAGGCACCGACGTCGGAGGAAGCGTACGCGGAGAGGTCCCACCTGGTGGACAAAAAACGCAGGGTCGAGGAGATGAGGAAGTCAGCCTCCGAGTAATCTTCGAAATGTTACAAGCACAACAGATTGCTATCGCTCAGCTGCAAAGTCAACAAAAGACTCTGAACATGGTAGGACCAGAAACCGCTCGCATGTTGAACCAATGTCGGAGAGGTCGAGTAATAATGGATCTGGGGCTGACCCCACAATCATGAGAATGCTCGAAGAACTCACAAAAAGGATCGAGTCAGGAGAAAAAATGATCAAGGATAATGATAAAAGGGTGGAAACGTACAACTCGCGGGTCGACCAAATACCAGGAGCACCTCCGATTTTGAAAGGGTTGGATTCCAAAAAGTTAGTGCAAAAACCTTTTCCTCCGAGCGCAGCCCCGAAGCCTATTCTTAAGAAGTTTCGCATGCCGGATATACCTAAATACAACAAGACCACCGACCCCACCGAGCATATCACCACATACATATGCGGATATAAAGGGAAACGACTTGGAGGACGATGAGATTGAGTCCGTTCTGCTGAAAAATATTTGGGAAAACTTTGTCCAAAGGGGCGATGATTTGGTATCACAACCTGCCCCCGAACTCTATCGATTCGTTCGCCATGTTGGTGGATTCTTTTGTGAAGGCACATAATGGTGCTAGAAAGGTCGTAACAAGGAAATCAGACGTCTTCAAAATTAAACAAAGGGACAACGAGATTGTAAGGTTGTTTGTATCCTGGTTCCAAATGGAACGAATGGAGTTACCACCAGTCTCCGATGACTGGGTTGTTAAAGATTTCACTCAGGGGCTAAATGAGCGGAGTTCGATAGCGTCACGACAGTTAAACAGAACTTGATTGAGTACCCCGTCGTGACTTGGGCGGATATACATAATTGATATCAGTCGAAGATTAGTGTCAAGGATGACCAGTTGGGAGCCCCCTCGGGTTCGGTTTATCCGAACAGATTGGAAACAAAAGACTCGAGGGACGCAGGCAGGGAACCAAGATTGAACAAAGAACAGTATCAGCCATATGTCGAAGAGCGAAGAAACAGTTCTAGGCGCAATGTACCTCGGAATGATCGAAGAGTGGATCGAGGGCATAATTCTTGGGGGCTCATGAGTAAGACAAGGTTCGAGAGGCATTCAGGACCGGTGGAGGCCCCTTGATTATCGGAGTACAATTTTAGAATCGATGCCTCGGGCCTCATTTCAACCATTGGAAACATTAGGGACACCAGATGGCCCAAACCCATACAAACTGACTCTTATCAAAGGAATCCCAACTTGATGTGTAAGTATCACGACACACATAGGCACAGGACCGTGGATTGCAGACAATTAAGAGAGGAGGCAACCTGATTTATTCAACGATGGACGTCTTCGGGAATTTCTCAGCGATAGAGCTAAGAACCATTTCGGGGAAAGAGACGCCAATATGAAGAATGAACTAGAGGAGCCTCAACATGTTATTCATATGATCATCGGCGGAGTCGACGTTCCGCAGTGACCCGTGTTCAAGCGCACCAAAGTGTCAATCACAAGGGAGAAGCGGACTCGAGACTACGTGCCCGAAGGCACCCTTACATTCAATGAAAGATACCGAGGGCCTCTCTTAGCCACACAATGATGCACTGGTTATTTCTATCCTTTTAAATAAAATTCAAGTTAAACGTGTTCTTTTGGATCCAGGTAGCTCGGCGAACATAATCATGTCGAGGGTCATCTCGGGCTGCTTGACCAAATCATACCTGCATCTCGAGTCTTGAATGGTTTCAACATGGCAAGAGAAACAACGAATGTAGAAATAATCCTCCTAGTGAACGTGGCCGGGACTATACATGACACAAAGTTTTGTGTCATCGAAGGTGACATGAGGTACAATGCATTGCTTGGAAGGCCATAGATACATAGCATGAGGGCTGTTCCATCAACTCTTCATCAAATGATGAAGTTCCTAACAAAAGATGGCGTAAAGACGGTGTATGGAGAGCAACAAGCAGCAAAAGAGATGTTTGCAGTCCATGACTTGACACCGGCATCGGCACCCTCTACATCAGAGAAGTTGAGCATCAAGGGACAAACATGTGGCTAAATAGCAATCACAGTCTATATCCTCGATTGAGCCCGATAGACAGGTGGTCGAGGATGAAGAAGAGGACTTCCTTACCCCTCGAGCTTTCGTTGCTATGGAGAAATCAGATGCAACAAGGTCTACGGTCAAGGAACTTGAGCATGTGATATTGATCGAGCATCTACCGGAATGGAAGGTATACCCGGGAACGGTATTAACCCCCGAACTTAGGAAAAAACTCATTCAATTTCTTATCGATAACATTGATTACTTTTCTTGGTCCCACTTAGATATGACATGGATCCCACCAGAGATAACCACTCATCAACTGAGTGTCGATCCTAGATTTAAACAGGTGAAGCAAAAGAGAAGGCCCCAGTCCGAGGTGAAGCACGCATTCATAAAGGACGAGGAAACTAAACTTCTCAAAATAGGGTCCATTAGGGAAGTAAAATACCCCGAGTGGCTAGCTAACGCGTTAGTAGTCCCTAAGAAAGGAAACAAACTTATAATGTGCGTAGATTACAAAGATTTGAACACAGCATGCCCTAAAGACTCTTTCTCACTGCCTAACATCGATCAGTTGGTCGATGCCACGGCCGGCCACGAGATCCTTACTTTTCTCGATGGCTACTCCGGGTACAATCAAATTCAAATGAACCCGGAGGACCAGGAAAAGACTTCGTTTATCACAAAGTATGGAACATATTGCTACAATGTAATGCCCTTCGGGCTAAATAATGCAGGGGCTACATACCAACACCTAGTTAATAAGATGTCCGGACAACAAATAGGCAAATCTATGGAAGTTTGTATTGATGACATGCTAGTTAAGTCCTTGCGCGCATAGGACCATTTGACTCGTTTGCATGCAACATTTGAGATCTTAAGAAAATACAACATGAAACTCAACATAGAGAAATGCGCTTTTGGGGTTGCCTCAGGCAAATTCTTAGGATTCATGGTGTCAAACAAGGGAATCGAGATCAACCCCGATAAAATTAAAGCCATCGAAGAAATCACCATCGTGGAAAGTGTGAAAGCCGTGCGATGGCTAACCGGGCGGATAGCTGCTCTAGGCCGATTTATCTCGAGGTCATCGGATCGGAGCCACCAATTCTTCTCCCTACTCAAAAAGAAGAAGAATTTCACATGGACTCTAGAGTGTCAGCGAGCATTAGAATAGTTAAAGCAGTACCTATCGAGCCCACCCCTACTTCACTCTCCGAAGGCGGACAAAAAACTCTACTTGTACTTAGTTGTTTCCGAGGTAGCGGAAAGTGGCGTGCTAGTTCGAGAAGATCAAGGTACACAATTTCCTATTTATTATGTGAGTCGGACCCTAGGAGATGCTGAAACCATGTATCCACATTTTGAAAAGTTAGCACTTGCACTAATAAGTGCATCTAGAAAGTTAAAACCATACTTTCAATGTCACCCCATATGTGTGTTAACTACGTACCCATTTTGAAACGTTTAGCATAAGCCCTATCTATCGGGACAATTGGCCAGATGGGACATCGAACTTGGAGGGTACAATATCGAGTATCAACCCCGAACGACCATCAAGTCTCAACTTTTAGCAGCCTTCGTGGTAGATTTTGCACCTGCCCTCGTACCCGAAGTAGAAAAGGAACTTTTGTTATAGTTGGGTACATCCTCGGGGGTATGGACCCTCTTCACAGACGGTGCCTCGAATGTGAAAGGGTTCGGGCTTGTAATTGTTTTAAAATCACCTACGGGCAATATCATTAGACAATCTATCAAAACTTCTAGATTAACTAACAATGAGGCCGAGTATAAGGCCATGATTGCAGGTCTCGAATTAGCCAAAAGCCTGGGCGCAGAGGTCGTCGAGGCCACATGTGACTCTCTTTTGGTGGTAAACCAAGTAAAGAAAAAGCATTGAAGTTCGAGAAGATATGATGCAAAGGTATTTGGACAAACTTCAAGTAACATTGCATCGCTTCAAAGAATGGACGCTGGACCATATACCTAGAGAGCAGAACAGTGAGGCCGATGCACTTGTGAACTTGGGGTCATTGGTCGAGGAAGATGATATTGTCCCGGGGATTGTTGTAAAATTGTCAAGGTCCGTGGTTGAGTAAGGCCATACTGAGATTAACTCTACAAGTTTGACGTGGGATTGGAGAAACAAATATGTCGAGTATTTGAAGCACAGAAAGCTCCCCTCGGACCCAAAGGAGTCAAGAGCCCTACGAGTCAAAGCAACTCGATTCACGCTTGATGAAAATGGAACATTATACAGAAGAACCTTCGACGGACCACTGGTAGTATGCTTAGGACCAGGGGACACCAATTATGTATTGCGAGAAATCCACGAAGGCAATTGTGGGAACCACTCTAGCGCCGACTCTTTGGTTTACAAAATAATTAGAGTTGGATATTACTGGGACAACATGGAAAGAGATATTAATAAGTTCGCTCGAAGGTGTGACAAATGCCAAAGGTTTGCACTGATAATCCACTAGCCCGGTGAACAACTCCATTCGGCCCTATCCCCATGGCCATTCATGAAATGTGGAATGAACATCGTCGGTCCCCTACCAACGACACCAAATAAAGCTAAGTTCATTTTGTTTATGACATACTACTTTTCAAAATGGGTAGAAGCACAGGCCTTCGAGAAAGTAAGAGAAAAAGAAGTCATCGACTTCATATGGGACCATATCATATGTCGGTTCGGGATACCCGCCTAAATAGTATGTGACAACGGGAAACAGTTTATCGACAACAAAGTGACAAAATTCTTCGAAGACCACAAAATCAAAAGGATTCTATCAACGCCTTATCACCCAAGCGCAAATGGCCAGGGCGAGTCCACAAAAAAAACTATCATCCAAAACTTGAAGAAGAGATTGAATGACGCTAAAAGGAAATGGAGAGAAGTATTGTCCGAGGTATTGTGGGCATATCGAACAACATCGAAGTCAAGCATGGGGGAACCTAGCGTTAGGTTCAGCATATTATCGAGGATTCAAATCACGAGGCTATGAACACTTGTCTCGAACTACTAGACAAAAAACGTGAAGCCGCACTTGTTCGAATGGCCGCACAAAAGCAAAGGATCGAGAGTTATTATAACATAAGGCGAACATTCGCCATTTCGGAGTCGGGGACTTAGTTCTAAGGAAAGTCACCCTCAACACTCGAGACCCAAATGAAGGGAAGCTAGGCCCTAATTTGGAAAGACCGTACCGAGTCATCGGAGTCGTAGGGAAAGGATCTTACAAACTAAGCACAATGGAAGGCGAACAACTACCAAACAATTATAATATATCTCTACTCAAATGATATTATTTCTAAGGTATGACTTTATCCCTTTTCCATTTATATTTGAGACTAACTCCTTGCAGGTGTTCGAAGACGTTGAGGCATCCTTCAACTCGAAGACCTTAGGTTTTAAAGCATGTGTTGCACTCTTTTTCTCTTAGATCGGGTTTTATCCCATGGGTTTTCCCGGCAAGGTTTTTAACGATGCAACTTTTATATGCTACCTAAGGAAAATTCAACAAGTATCCAAGTCTTCTTTCCAATCAACCTCGAATATTGGGGGGGGGGGGGGGGGGGGGGGGATCACCCTCGGGGACTGGCATACTTCACGCTTAAGAGGGCCTCGATAGGAAAACTTTGTAATGAGCCAAACGGTCAAAGGAACCGTGTCCATGTAGGATTATCGAACCTCGAAGGCAAAATAAGTATACATGCACAAGTTATTGAAAGAAGCATCCTTTCTATTAAACATCTCATGTCTTGAGAAATTTGTTGCTCCATACTTACAATTTTATATGGAAAAAGGCTCAAAAGCCAGAATACGAGTACATCTCAATGTACTCGGGGACTACCGTCGATAGTAAAAAATGTTCGAACTATGCAAACTTAAGACCTCAAAAAGGCATCACCCTCGATGTAAAGGCCAAGGACATCACACTCAGGGACTAACATTTCAAACAAGTTCGAAATACCATCGGGAAACAAGTTTAGGAGACATACCCGAGGGCTACGACCACGTTAAAGGCTACGGCCATGTTAAAGACTACGGTCACATAAAAAGTCCACGGCCAAAATAATGCGGCTCGGAGACGTCCGACTTCCGCCATAATCTAAGGCCTTCAAACACTTCGAAAAAACCGGTTAAATCAGGCTACCCTTGGCAAAAGCAAACAATGAATGGCTTCGATAAGATCAACTATCGAATGATTTAGAGGCTTCGATAATTTCAGCCTTTGAGAAAACCTCAAGAGGTATTCGACTATGTTTACACAAATGAATTGCAAATAAGGTTCCGATCAGCCGAGCCTTCGAAAACCCCAACGGGAACAAAAAACACATGCTGAGGCATAGAAAAAATTCTCACTAAGTCTTTTAGCCAAAAAGAGGGAAAATTGTAGCCGCTTTAGAGGCCAAATTGGCCCGACTTAAAAGAGCCTAAGGGCCAATACAAAAGAACCTAAGGGCTGACCTAAAAGATCCTAAAGGCCAAAACATATATGGTCCGAAACCTTTCTTTCACTCAATTCGGACCTAAGAGTCCCATCATCCCGAGCTTGCGCCAAATCGATTTAAGCTTGGCTCAAGAATAAACAAAAACCTTAAGAGGTATTCTATTATAAAGATCGCCCGTTAATTGATAGAAAGACTAAGGGCTTATTATATTCTAAGTCCAAGCCAATATTCTAGTTGACCATAAGAGTTATAACATCAAAATTTTCACAAATGAAGACGAAAATCGAAGATGAAGCAAAGAAATCCTTTATATTTATAAGGAATGTTTACAAAAGATATTCACAAGGGGCCCTTACACAAAAATACAAAAAAAAAAAAAAAAAATATAAGGAACCTAGACTACTTCGGGGGCACATCCTCGGGAGCTGCAACTTTGGGAGCCCCGACTTCGGGAACATCCCCGAGGACATCCTTCTCGGGACTTCATCTTCATCTTCCCTACTCTCGGAGCCGCTAGCGGAACCATCATCATCGGAGAGCAAAGCAGCATCCTCTTCCTCCAAAGCTTTTGCTTTTTCAATATCAGGTGAGAGGTCGAAGCCTCGAGCGTGAACCTCCTCGAGAGTTTGTCTTTGGGACTCCAGCCTAGCATGGTTGAGGGCACATGATTGCGCAATAGAGATCTCCTGTGCCCGGGTGTTAGCAGCAGCGGCGTCAACTCGGTAAGAGGACACAAATATCGCTACCTCGGATTTGGCTTTCGCAAGCTCAGCGGCGGATTTAGCTTCGAGCTCCTCAATTTTGCGGCTCCAGGTTGAGCTTTCCTCCTTTGTATTTTTCAGCTGGTTTTCGACTAAGGTCAGTTGTTCCGAAGTGTATATTTCTTTTAGGCGAGACGGTCCATATGTTGTTTCCACCATAGGGTCCTAGCCTCTTTCATCTTGAGCTCCTCTCGAAGCTCCTCCACTAGCTCGCCCTTCTGCTAGAACTGCAAAATTGAAGTGTTAGTCACCAAACCAAGTAAAAACATAATAGACCCTCAAAAGCTATATTACATGTTCGCGAAGCTCAGTTTATTGTTGATGGGCCTTCGCCAACTCAGCTCGAAGATCACTGATCTCCCCCTCTTTTTTGGCGTAGAGAGACTTAAGGTTGTCCATCTTTACCACGAGCTTCTTGAGCTCAGCTTCACATCGGGCAAGCTCGGCCCGAGATTTGGAAGATTCTTGTTGATGGAGCAACATGTCCCTCATACAGGAAAAAAAATAGTTAGAAATCAGAAAAATGAGAATTAAACTCAAGCATAATTTCGAGGACATATACCTACTTGTTTGAAAAGCCTTTGAGCTTCATCAAAAATGAATGAAGCGTCAAGATCGGGGCCCTCCTCGATTCCCGCAAGTCACTCCTGAAAGATGTCGATCTCCCCGTGGGACGTTCCCACATTCGAAGTCCTCATGGCCTGGGCATCCCGTATTTTCCCCTCGGAGAACACCGAGCTCGGCGGTGAGTCATCTACATTTATTACCCGAATGAATCACTCGTGATATTATCTTGTCTTCGTATGGCCTCGGAGTTCGTCTCTCCAAGCTCATCAACCAAGTTTCCCCCAAGAAGCGTTAGTGCTTCCTCTTTTTCGAGCTACCAACAGGAATCCGTCATCTTTTCCCTCCTCGTCGTCTCTCTCTCTTCGTTCTCGGCACGAAGACGTTGGGCCATTTCTAGAGACAAAACCACGGTATCGGCCTTGGGCTTTCGAAGCTTGTTCTTCTTTGGCTTCGAGGAATTTGCAGGCGACCCCTTCTTCCTTTTCTTTTCCTTGGTAGGCCTCGAGATTTCTTCCTCATCAGGCGGGGACAACCGCATAGAAACGACATCTCCAAGATCTGCATGAAAATAAAGGTAAGTATTTTATTGTCACGACCCAAATTCCCAACCCTCGGGATCATGATGGCGCCTAACATCATACTTGCTAGGAAAGCCAATGTTAAAACTTAACTAACCTTTTATTTTACAAGTTTACTTAAACACAATAGAACAATTTAGGATAAAAAAAGGAAATCCAACACTTTCCCATAAATGATATCAGGAATAATATTCGAAATAATAATACGAAACACGAGCTAATACCAACTATATAACTACTCAGGGTCTGGTGTCACAGTTCATGAACTACTAAAGAACACTACAAATAATTGGGCTGAAAGAAATGTATCTCTCTTTTGAATGAAATAAAACAGCATCTAAATAAATGGGAGAAGACTCTAGGAATCTGCGGATGCCAGCAGATCTACCTGGTGTCTCCGCGTGAATAATATCAGCTACTACTTTCACCTAGCTCTGGCCAGTACCTGGACATGCACAAGAAGTGCAAAGTGTAGTATCAGTACAACCGACCCTATGTACTGAGTAAGTGCCGAGCCTAACCTCGACGGAGTAGTGACGAGGCTACGGTGGGGCATTTATAATATAAGTTGTGAACAATGTATAATAAAGCAAGAAGGAAATTCTAAACAAAACAAAACAATAATCTGTAGCAATAAATAAAATAACTCAACCACCTTTTCCAGGTCTTAGCTATAACCAATTCTCACATAAGTTTTCAAATTTTCAAATTTCACTTTAAAATAACCGTAAGTGCATAATATGAGAAACAATAGAGTAAAACAGTAAGTTTTCAAACCTTTGTGTTTAAAATCAGTAAAACATAAATATCCTCCCTTATTGCTCCTTGTTGCGACGTGCAACCTTCTCCCACTTGTCCACCCTTATTGATCCTCCCTATATATATCACCCTTATTTCTCCCATTGCGACGTGCAATCCGATCCCACCTGTCCACCCTTATCACTCCTTGTTGCGGCGTGCAACCCGCTCCCACCAAACAATCACCACTTTATTTATAAAAGATTTTACAATTCAGGCCAAAGCCTTTCACAGTATTTTTGTCTCAACAATTGTAGAAAGTTGTACTACTCATAAACTTCATCAATTATCATTTCACAGTGAAACCAACCAGATTATATAGTAAAACACTGTCAACCAACTCATCCTTTTATGTATCACAATGAAACAAAGGGAACATCCAACACTTCCAAAATACTTGAAACAATATTTAACAACAAATTGACGAAACCAAGTAGACATGGAGACATCAATGATTACAAAACAATTAACCCAGAGATCAATTAAATTGGAACCGAGGAAGAGATCATGTTCAAAAAATAATTTGGTGGTGCATAGATACTCGTCACTTTACCTATACACCACACACATGCAATATCACATAGCATTTAAGTTGGAGATTCCTATTCCCTCAAGTCAAGGTTAAATCAAGCACTTACCTCAATTTCACAAGCAAATCACTGCCCTAGCACAACCTTTCCTTTTGAATTTGTCTAACACGCTCGAATCTAATCACAATTGGTTTAATATCAACAATTATTGCGAATTAACTTTAATGAAGAACTATGGTTTTCCTATGTTTTCTTATCAAAATACAAAAATCAATCCCGGGCCCGCTTGGTCTAAACTCGAGGTTTGAACCAAAACCCGTTTACCCATTCTCCCTCGAGCTCGATATACAATTGGTTTTGGAATCCGACCTCAATTCGAGGTCTAAATTTCCAAATTTCGAAATTCCTAAGTTCTACCCAAAAATCCCAATTTTTACCATGAAAAATCTAGATTCTAGGTTGAAATCTTGTTAAAAGTTGTTAAGGAATGAAAGAAATTAGTTAAAGATCATTTACCAATGATTTGGAGAAGTTTGGGTCTTTGGAAAATCGCTTATGGAGGTTTAGGGTTTGAGAGAATTGAAAAATGGGTGAAAATCCCATCTAAAATCTCACTTAAAACGCTGCGGTTATCGCATTTGCGATTAGGGGTTCGCATTTGCGAACCCTGTGAAAATCTGTAGCCATCACATTTGCGACATATGGGGACCTTTGCAATTTCTGCCAGAATCTCGCATTTGCGATATCTGAAGTTGACCCAGGTCTTCGCATTTCCCAGGCATGCAGACTTCGAATTGCGAAGCCTAATCTTGCAATTGCGAGATCAGAGGCCTGGTGACAGACACCAGATACACCAACTATGCTTTTCTAAGTCTAAACACTCTGTAGCCTACCCAAAACTCACCTGAGCCCTCGGGGCTCCAAACCAAACATGCACGCAAGTCTAAACACATCACACGGACTTGCTCGTGCGATCAAATCATCAAAATAACATCAAAAACTACGAATTTAACCTCAAAACTCATGATTTTCTCAAGAACACTCAAATTTTCTAACTTTTCAATCGGACGTCCGAAGCACGTCAAATCAACTCTGATTCTCATCGAATTTCACAGATAAAACTTAAATATCATAAAAAACTTGTACCGGGCTCCAGAACCAAAATACGTGCCCGATACCAACGATTTCAAACATTATTTCATTTTTTTATTTCCTATAAAAACCAGCACAACAATTTTCTTCAAAAATTGTTTTCTAAGGCTAGGGACCTCAGAATTCAATTCCGGGCATACGCCCAAGTCCCATATTTTACTGTGGACCTCTCGAGATCGTCAGAACACAGAGTCAACTAAAAGCAAATTTTAACTCTAAAAACTACTATTTCTCATATTTTCACATAAAAGCTTTCCGGATTCACTCTCAAACAACGCACGCAAATCAAAGTAATTAAAATTAGTCTTTTTAAGGCTAATGATCCTGTAATGGAGTCTTAATTCATACGACGACCTTCGGGTCATCACATTCACTAAGGAACACAAATAAACGAACAATTGAACTTACCATGGTTTTTGGCCTCCCATCGACCTTTGGCCAAATCACGCTAGTTGCGTTCGGCGTATGAAGAAGTAGAGGCATGTTGCCGAACCCAGCCCGGGAGGTTCGGAACCGCACCAGGAAACCAAGGGACAACTGCATCATTATAAAGAGATTAGTTCGAGAAAGAGCAAGAACAACAGAGTAGTAAATCATCATCGATAAGTAAACTTCTGGTTGACTTTTCTAATTGTAAAGCCAACTTAAGAGACTAAGTGTCTCATTCTCTCCACAATCACTCCGAACCCGAGCCAACCATCCCAACACAATATGAAAGAACTGAACAACACATAACAAAGCAGAAATAGTGGAAACAAGTCTAAACTCTCGGAACGACCGACCGGGTCGTTACACTATCTTCCATCCATAGGTTGAAGTGATTCCACTCCACGTGAGATTCCAATAGGATTTCTTCCCATTTATTTTCCTTGCACCAATCTTGTACACAATTATGTATTCAATGAATATCGCTTCTTGCTTATATCATTTCCTTTTGCAGATGACTCTTTGTCAAGATCTAAATATTTTACTTGATTTATCTCCATAACCAATAAATGCTTAAGGAATCTCAATCATATAGTAACAATGGGAATTTCTATCCAGCTTAGGAAATCTCATAAATATTGTCCCTATAAATATTCTCTTTCCATAATATAGATTGTACTACATCCATAATATATTTTATTTCCATAGAAAATATATTCTTTTCCCATTGTATTGAAAATATTCCTTTCTTGATCTTGGAAAATAATATCTTCCCATAATATAGATTGTACTGCATTCATAATATATTTTCTTTCCATAGAAAATATATTCTTCCTTGGCCTTGTAGTATCTTTCCCATATAGTATTTTTCTTCCACAAAATAATAGATTTTCTCCATGATTCTAGCAACTTTCCTTTCAAGATGTTGAAAAACTTTCCATCCATAATATCTGTAGATTCTTCTTCTGATGTTGTAGTAAGTCATTCAGTATTTGATATTTACTTTCCCATAATATTATCTTTTCCCATAATAATCTTCCTTGATAAATTCTTCACATAATATTCTCTTTCCCATATTTTTTTGGATCTTTACCAGCATCTTCTTTCTTGAATAAACCTGTACAAAAATAAGATTACCACAAGTAAATGTTCTTTGATTAATAATTGTGTTGGTTTGTTATCATCAAAATTAATACGTGAAACCTTGAAGCTAACACCGGGGGTCTCGGGTGAGTTTCGGAGGGTTAACAGATCATTTTTGGACTTTGGTTGTTAGCTGATAACTGTTGGTGTATTTCTGCTAGTTTCCTCGTACGCGTTCGCGAAGGGTGTTTGTGAGCTGGGAAGGTTTTTTTCTACGCGTTCGTGAAGAGTTGGACGCGAACACGAAGGTATGGATGTGCGTGCATCGCCAACGCGGGTGAGGTGTCGCGTTCGCAAAGAGATGTTGAGATAGCTGGGGACCCCAGGCCCTTGGTCTATGCGTTCGCGGGCAGGGGTCGCGTTCACATAGGTGATGTTGGCCAAGCTTCGCGTTCGCGAAGCTGTGGTCGTGTTCGCGAAGAGTCAAGTTGAGAGGCAGGCAGATTGGTCTACGTGAACGTTAGAGGAAGGTTGCATTCGCGATGAAGGATATCTGGGCAGCAGTGTTAAATTTAAAAAATGAAGGGTTGAACCCATATGAATATTTTGAGCTAAAGACCACGGATTTGGGCGATTCTTGAAGGGATTTTAAAGGAGTTGATTTGGGTAAGTGATTCTTACTTGGTTTTAGCTAAATTCCATAATTATGCCTTTAATTTCGTCATCTAATTTTTGAGGTTTTGAATGGGATTTTGTTATCAGATTTGAGTAATTTGGTATGGTTAGACTTGTAAGTGAATGGGCTTTCAGGATTTGTGACTTTTGTCATATTTCGAGACATGAGCCCGGGGGACGGGTTGAGCCGATTTCGGATATTTTGCTATAAAATAGTATTTTTCTTGTGGAATTGATCCATTTAGACTATATTAATTGTATTGTACTGATTATGGCTAGATTCGGTACGTTTGGAGACCGATTTGAGAGGGAAAGGCATTTTAGAGTACAGTTTTGCCCGGATTGAGGTAAGTAACACTTTCAAACTTGGTTCCGAGGATTCAAAACCCTGAGTTATGTGTTATATAATTGGTATTGAGGTGATGCACATGACAAGTGACTGGCGTGAAGGTGTGCACCATGAGAATTGTGACCTGGTTGATTCCATGGCACTATGTAGTGGTTCTATTTGGTTGTCTGTGTTTTTTATCATGTGATAAAGTAATTGAGTTGTCGGTCATGCTAGATATCATGTTTAAGCTTTATGCTGGTACTGTTGGAACCCATGGTGGTCGTTTCTTGTTGTCACCTTACTGATTTCACTGATATTTCGTACTCAGTCATATTCATGCATTTCATATCACATCTCAGTCTCTGTTGTTAGTTGTTGATACATCATATGATTGTTTCTGGGCTAGTTTTCTTGACACTGTGAGCCCGTGAGTGAGACGGGAGAGATTGATGACCGAGTGAGGCCGAGAGCCTGATTATGAGTGACATTTATTGGATCGGGCTGCACACCACATCAATTATATTGATTTATGATAGTGTTGGCGCTGAAGGATCCCTTCCGAAATTTGTATACACCCCCAGTGATCGCAGTTGATATTACTGAGAGTGGATCTTCCCTAGACATGGATCTTGTCCGAAGCATTTGATACTTGGATATGGATCTTCTCCACGGGCCGGATTGGCGTTCCTCAGTACTGGGTGACTGATGGTTAGTGATGTATATATTTTGGGATGGAACTTCCCTGGGCCGTATGGGCCATATACAGTACCAAGTGGTTAAGTATTTTAGATCATGAGCACATGAGATTGTTAGCATGGTGCATCAAATACAGTATGTGCACTGGCATGTAGAAGTAGAAGAGTTATATCCTTCACATTGTTCACGTTTAATCTATTTTACTATTTTGAGCTATCTATTTAATTTGAAAGCATGCCAACGTTTCTACACTGTTATTTCTATTATAACTGTGCCGGTTGAGTTCGTCACTACCTTTCAGTCCATAGGTTGGACTTGTTACTTACTGAGTTGGTTGCACTCACGTTACACCCTGCACCTCGTGTGCAAATCCAGGTGCTTCGAATTACGGCGGTCGCTGATCGAGGAGTCAGGATTTGGAGGCTATCGAGGTTGTTGCATGGCGTTTGCACGCCTTGACTCTCCTTCTTTATCTCTATTTGTACTTAAGTTTTATTCCCAAGATTTTGTAGTAGACTGTATTCCAGTGTAGATGCTCATGTACTATGTGAGACCCTGGTTTCGGGATAGATTGTATCGTATTTTAAGATTATTTTGGTTTTAAAAAGGCTTTCTTCAATATTAATTGCTTCCATCTTTATTTTCAAAGTTTTTACCGTGTTGTTATGCTGAGTAGTGGCTTGCCTAGTTCCACGATAGACGCCATCACAACGGTTGACTTTTGGGTCGTGACAAGTTGGTATCAGAGCCTAGGTTACTTAGGTCTCACGAGTCATGCGCAGGTTTAGTAAAGTCTTGCGGATAGGTACAGAGGCATCTGTACTTATCTTCGAGAGGCTGCCGAACCCTTAGAAAACTTCATATTCCTGAATTCTTATCGTGCAAATCTGTTGATTCTGGTAACTAAACTTCTGTTATTCTATTCTCTCACAGATGGTGAGTGACACGTACTACGAGGCAGGATGTACAACCATCAGTACCACTAGCCGGGGCCGCAAGAGGTCGAGGTCGCGGTAGGGGAAGATGTGCAGCTCACACAACAGCTAGGGCAGCACCTGCAAATTCACCAGTTGCCCTAGTCCAGGATCATGTCCCAGTAATGGATGAGTCAGCGGGACTAACTCAGGCACCAACTGTGCCCATTGTGATTCCAAGCCTTCAAGAGGCCTTAGCTCAAATTCTAACTGTGTGCACTAGTCTTGCTTAAGCGGTCTCTATTTCGGCCGCAACGACCACTTCTCAAGCCGGGGGAGGTGCTCATACTCTCGCCGCTCGCACACCAGAGCAGGTGGTACATGGACTCCAGACACCGGGGGCACTACCAGCCTAGCTGGTTGCAGCTGCTTAGAACTATGTGGTTCCTATTATGCGTAAGGATGAGCAACGTAGATTGGAGAGGTTTGGGAGACTCCAGCCTCCATCTTTCAGTGGTACAGAGGCGGAGGATGCTCGGGGCTTCTTAGATAAGTGTTAGAGGATGCTCCATACAACAGGTATTCTGGAGACCAGTGGGGTAGAGTTCACTACTTTTCAGTTCTCTGGGGATACCTTCACCTGGTGGGAGGCTTATGAGAGGTGTAGGTCGATCGGTGTGTCGCCACTTACTTGGCAGGAGTTCACTATTCTTTTCTTGGAGAAGTTTGTGCCGCAGTTTCACAGAGAGGAGCTGCGTAGACAGTTTGAGCAGTTACATCAGGATGATATGTCTGTGACGCATTAGGAGCTGAGATCCTCTGAGTTGGCCAGTTATGCAGTCTGGTTAGTTCCCACATACATGGATTGGATCATGAGGTTCATTGATGGCCTCACATTTCAGTTATGGGTGCTTATGACCAGAGAGGGTATTTGGTGTTACGTTCGAGGAGGTTGTCGACATTGCTCGACAGATTGAGATGGTCCGCAGTCAGGAGCGGGTTGAGAGGGAGGCCAAGAGGTCTCGTGGATCAGGTGCTTTTAGTGGAGTTCTTTTTGAAGGTCAGTTCCACCACGACAGGGGTCGTCCTTACAGGCATGCTCAGACGGCTCGCCCAATTCACCGTGGTGCATCATTTGGACATGGTTCTCACAATTCTCGTCAGGGTCACTCATCTCTTAGTGCCCTTCCAGCTCAGAGTTCGTCTCATGCACCATCAAATAAAGGGTCATCTATGTCGGGGCCTTCTAGTAGTTATCCCGGTGCTCGGGGCTCCCTTCAGTCCCCACCACCATTTTTCGGGAGAGGTTCTTTTGGGTGTGGAGATATGAGTCACATCAAGAGGTATTGTCCCCACCTTTTGGGAGGTTCAACTCAACAGAGGAGTCAGCCCACGACACTACAAAAAAACGGGTAAATTACGGAGGTCAAAATTACAGTTTGCGGAGGTTAGAGACCTCCGCTATTCGATGTCACGACGGTTGAGCAGACCCCCGCAGTAAGCATCGCCACTATTAATTTGTGGCAGATAAATGCGGGGGTTTCCCGAACCGCCGTGACAACAAATATCGGAGGTTTATAACCTCCGCAAACTGCAATTTTAACCTCCGCAATTTCATGCGCGAAAGTAGATTATTATTTTTAAAATTTAATATTTTTTTGAGTGTCCTCAATTTCACTTTGGGTTTTTTAATTATCCACATCTATTTTTAAATATATTATATACTTGATTTTTTATCATCAATTTGCCATACCCTTTCCCTAATATCAATTGAAATATTTATGCTTAAATCAAGACATTAAAATCAAGAAATATCAACATTTCATTTACCGTGAAAAATGATATGACACAGTAGTATCATATGTCGTCAAGCTAAATTAGAACATAGTTAACCGTCTGTATTAGTCAGCTATTACATTGTCCTAATATATTCACTTCAATTAAAATGAATCTCAATGGTCACTGGGATTACTAGTGCCAGAAGATCTTCTTGCATCCGTCGGTGAAACGGGTCCACCAGCTGCATCACTTGGATGCAGCAACAAGTAAAAAATAGTTTATAACACTACAAAAAAACGAAAGAATTGCGACGTTTTTATTACGAGGTTAATGGAAACCGCCACAATAATCACTCTACTAGACCAGTTCTTCAGTCGCCAGATGTGCATTCGTAAAGCGGCGATTTAGCATATAAATATGGCGTTTCGAACCGCTGTTATCTCAATTTTTAATATACTTTTTAGATTTAGTTGGAAAAGGCATCTTCTCACAAATTAGAATTCCCTCCCTCACTCTCCTCCCCAATAAACCCTAATCGTTAATCGTTGTAGTTCCTCTCTACCTCTCCGTGCGGTGCTTTGTCAGACCACCATAACCGGTGATTCTCTCTCTCTTCTCATATCCTATTCTCTCCTTTTTTACTCGTCTCTCGCCGGTTAGAGTCGGATAACAACCTATTTTGGATGTGGCAAAATGGAAAAAGCAATAATTTAGTGTCATCGAGTAGCATTTTAGTTCCTAATTTTCTTGGGAGACATTCTATTAGTCCATCATCTTCCATATTGTGTTTCTTTTGCATTCATTTTGTCTTTGTTTTCCTTTTTTCTATCCAACAAAATTGTGTGTGATCAAAGTAGAAATGACGTTTTGGTGAGATGTATATGAACAGTTGATGAGAAGGAATTCTTCTGCTCGTTACATCTCCTACTTGACTCTACCCTATTCTTTTAAAGCAGTAGGACATAACTTAGCTGTTAGAAGTACAAGCAAGTTTTTAGCAAAATTGATCACATAAAAATAGTTAGTATGACTACAATTTTAAAAATAGTATCTTATTTGAGAAAGAA
Source organism: Nicotiana undulata (assembly GCA_005239495.1). Taxonomy (NCBI): domain Eukaryota; kingdom Viridiplantae; phylum Streptophyta; class Magnoliopsida; order Solanales; family Solanaceae; genus Nicotiana; species Nicotiana undulata. The sequence goes on along the minus strand of ML292722.1, from coordinate 135,931 downwards.
AGACAGAAAATGCTTAGCAAATTGTTATCCGATGTAATTAGTCTTCTAATGCCGATGTTGAAAGCCCTTGTAAAAGGAAAATTCTACTCTATAGCTGCAAAAAAGCACTTTGATACATGCACAACTGTTTTGGTATGTTGGCAAAACTATTTTATTAAGTTTGATAACAAAATTTCTATTTGTTTTGATAGATGTCTTCATGGTATCATTTCAATAAGAGAAACACCAAAAAGGGAATACGCGTCTCTTTCCAGTAAACATATGTCATTAAGTACTCAGGTTTAAGTAATCATTGACCCTTTATTCATATAAAAATCTATAAGTAGCAACATAGGTTTTACAGTGAATGTGTACAAATTTGAGATCTGTTGCTACTATAGCACGGAGAATTTCTACAGTGGGTATGTTTGATGCCTATTGTTTTATGATTGCCTTCTATTTATGATTATATGATTTGTTCTAAGTAGACCATTTGGTCTACAATTACTTCACATCCTGGAATCACTAACTTGATGTTTGTTGTCTCATAACTTTTACAAGGCATTTTGGAAATAGCTGGCCAAGAAGATCATCATATTGGAGTAATTAAAAATGTGGCTCGCGCAAGTGCTCATTAACCATTGTTTCTATAATAGACTCGAGTTATTTTGCCTTTTTGTCTGGTTATCTAGATTTTACTTCAAACTTGTAAATTTGGATGATGTAATTTTGGAATATTTTTTGCAGTCAATAAATATTTACTTGATTAATTTTTATTTTTGCATCAGAAATTTATTAAGCATTAGACAAGTTTTGGAGTATAGGGTGTAATAACATGAAGCTACAACGGGATTACAGAAGTTTATTAAGTATTAGGCAAGTATGGATGATTATGGCAGTTTTTCAATACAAAAATTGCCGTAAATTTATTTTACAATTGCCGGGATCTGTCAATTCTGGCGGTTCAGAGCTACCGCAATTTGCAAATGCAAACCGTCGGTTTATCTAGCTCAATATTGTGGTGATTTTCAGAAAGCCGCCGTATTAAGCTATTGGCGGACGTGATTATGGCGGTTTTCAGCACCGCTGTAATTGCACCAAAATGCATATTGTGGCGGTTCTAAACCGCCGTTATACGCCAACAAAACCGCCACTATTTCCTTCATTTTTTGTAGTGAATTACAAGTATTAAGAGGAGTATCAAGAAATAAGTCTTTGAGATAAAATATATGTTGTCTACTTAAACCAACAAAAAAGAATGAAACGGGACAAGGATGCTAAAATATATGTTGTCTACTGCAAACACCATTGATGCTAAAACCCAACTGCAAGAACTTCAGCTCAAAGAATTGACGAAACCTACTATAACTACAGAATTGTATCACCCAAACACATTAGTGGAAGGTAGCCACTAACTATATCCCTTGCTATTACTAAAAATGTATTGCATAATTAGCAAAGGCATTATTTGGCAATATACTAATGAAATAATTTCTAGTAATAGAAAGAGTTCAATAAAGATCAATACACAAAGATGAAAACAGTATGTGCGTGCATGTGAATGTGTTCGGATAAAACACGAGACAAAATAAAATTGCACAATACACCAAAAATAAAAGAACTTAGCATTTACCGTTTTAGGAGTATAAGCAAAGATCCCAGCAAATTGATTGTACTTCTCTTGGCATCGAGAAGAAGAACATCCAACATTATTACTCACAATTCTAATATTACCAGGACGAAGATTTGTTTCTCTGAAAGTATTGCTAGTATTGCTACTGCTAGCTCAATTTTTCCTAAACACAATACACATCAAAAAAATCTATTAACTAGAATTAACAATTACCTGTAAATATTAATCCAAACCAGCACAAATAACATTGAGATTAAAACTCATGAGACTCGTAAACAAAGTGAAGCCAAGCTGATCAAGAGAGCCTGAGAGGCCTGCACCAGAAAGATAGTGGGTTAAGTAAACCGCGAGATGCCTCTGCATCTCTTTCTCTTCAGTGTATCTTTTCAAGATAGATTGATGATGAATTTATAAAAAATAATTAAAAGGGGATGCACCACATCGCCGTACTGTTCGACCAAGACAAACAAACTACTTTTTAATGGAATCATGTGAAACAACATTTGATCATGGAAAAGAGATCATATGCAACTATATGTGAGATGGGGTTCCCGAATACAGCTATCTTTCAGTATCTGACATATGGGCATTACATTTCCTTGGCTAGCTGATATTAAAAAAAAAGAGCTCATGTCTAATAGCCTATACCTTTCAGCAATTTCCATTTACATTTGGACATCCATATGTGCCCCAGGATTTACACTTCATCTGACATCCAATAACCTAAATCATTCACTACATTATGTGTAAATATTGGTTCATATATCAAGAATCGCGTGCTTTACACCAACAACAAAATACATTGAAATGCACCAACAAAACTTGATCAAGGGGAAAAATGAAGTGAAATCCCATCCAGAATAAGCTACTTGAAGGAGTAAGGTAGAAAAGGTTCCGCAGATCTTAGACTAATGATTAACTATACCACCAAACTAAATATATCAGCAAAGGCATCGTGAACCTGATTCAATTGAAGAGAGATACTATGCTCCAAAAAACATAAGCTAATTTAACCAGTAAACTTCAGCAATCTGTACGTTATTATCAGACACTATAGCAGAGATGATCTTGGACAACACGCGGCCCCAAAATATCACAATGGCATACAGATACTTTTTGATGTAGAAAATGGTATACAGATATTACCACCCCCTCAGCAGTGGTAGGAAGACCACATATTGTCAATATAATGCCACCTTTAAAGCTAATTCACAAAAGTATATTAAGAATCACATATGAAGTATGTTAAGTATGTTAAGTCTTTTTATATGATACAACATAATGAAGTTGACAGAAAATCTGAAGTTATTATAGGAATTTGTCCACAGCCATTTCAAAGAGAACTTCAAAAGTAGAGCTCGGGCTCTCCGAAAGGGAACTAATCTATGTTGCTCGGACTCTCCGAAAATCTGGCCAGATACGTGTCGGATCCTCCAAAAGTAGTCCATTTTTGAAGAATCTGACACTGGTGCGGCTACATTTTGGAGAGTCCACACAACATAGGAACTAATCCCAAGTTCTTCCAATGCTAGTGTGTCTTCACTCTTCTAAGAGAGCAGCATTTCACATCTTCATTCTTCTATAAACAAGAGAAGATAAAGGAAAAGCAAGAACAGAAGTTTCACATGCCCAGTTTCTAGGACATTGCCTTCTGAACACAGCTAAACCCAAAGGATCAATATAAAATCACCCTCCATTTTACAAGGTACTCCATGTTTCTGATTCAAAATAGAAAAGAAAAGAAAAATTCTCCATTGCAACCAAAAAATTAAAGGAAAAAAGAACTCAGCAAGAATGGAATAATATGATATTTCCTCTTGGACAATTATGCAAGTAAACTGAGAAGATTGGCAGCTAATTAACAACCAAATCAAAACAAGTACTTTTTGAGCAAATGTCTCATGAGTTGATCTTGGAAACATACTACAAAAGCAAAACCACAGCAGTCTGAATACCATAAGCCATAAGAATTGAGCACAAATAAGGATCAATAAAGATTCTTGGAAACGATAAGGGATAAGGCCATACAAAAGAACAATAAATAGCTCTTTCATTAAGCACCTTACCAAGCTTTATCAAGAAGTGCTATAATACCTCCTGGTTTCAGAGCAAATAAAAAATTGTCAAAATACGTTGCAGAAGAAACAAAAGAGAGAATTCAATCTTGGTCCATAAATGAGAAAACATGTAATTTAGACAAGGAAATCAACATCACCATAAAAAGGAGGTTTATATGGGACTTTTGATGAAACATTTGCTCAGAAACTTTATCAAACCATGACTCCATGAGTGAAACAACTGATAGCTCAAACTAAAGCGTTTAGGGCATTGAATGTACTAAGACTGAATCAAAGATTAAAAAGCAGAGCACCTCCCAAAACCCTAACGAATCTGAACTGAAATCTACCTTAGAAAACGAAGAAACAACAGATAAAAATGAAATACACTTACCTTATACTAGATGAACAAATAAGGATTTCTAGCTTCTCTACTTCTCACGATCGATCGACGCTCGTGTTCTTGCTGAGACTGGAGTGAGACGGAGGGTTTTGGGCAAATTGTATTCTTAAAACCCCAAACGAAATTACTTCGTGAATCCCAAACGAGATTTTCACATATTAAAAAAAACAATAATGAATTAATTTAATCTAAATTTCATCCAGTTCCATGAAAAAAAAGAAATTTCAGTGACAAAGATTAGAAAATAGTAATAATAAAGAGGAAAAAGGAAAAACCTTTGAAGATTATCGGAGGGTTTAAGGTTGAAACCAGCAGGAGGATTAACTTACCATTCCACTAACTCTTTTTGGAGTCGATTTCATGCTATCTTGCTTAATGGCTGATAATTTGAATTAATTAATTAATATAAATATCAAAATTACATGAAATAGAGAGAAATTATGAAAGAGAAGAAGAAAAAGAAGAACCTTGATGAGTGAAAGAAGGCAATCAGAAAGAAGAGAGCGTGGAAGGCGGAAGAAGAGTGAAAATCAGAGAGTAAAATTGGGAAAAGGCGGTAGTTTCTTAAAAGATTGGGAAAAAAAGAAGGGAGTGTGAAATAAATTACCCCTATTATTTTAGATTTGCGGAGGTTTTAGACGTAAATTGTATAATTTTGTAGGGCTAATATATTGTGACGATCCCAAATCCTAACCGGTCGTGATGAAGTCTATCGTGAAACTAGGCTAGCCACTATCACATAATTACACATTTCCTTTAGTAAAATTTTCCCAAATCATTAATAATTCTTCATAACAAGTATATCATTTTCTAAACCTTTAACAAAACATAATTAAGCTAACAGTCTATAACCATTTTCCCAGAACTGGAGTCAACAGATCACGAGCATCTAAGAGTAATACTAATACTGCTAATGTCATAATACAATGCCTCAAAACAAAATACTAAGTACGAAATGAGGAAAGGGAAATGGAGATGCTATGGACGCTGGACAACTACCTCAATAACCTGAATGTTGACGTCGTACAGACTCATATGGTTACCGCTCAGCACCAGCACATGCATCTGCACACAGAGGTGCATGGAGTAATGATGAGTACGCCAACTCAGTAGTAATGAAAATAAATCAAGTCTGACGGTAAGAAACACACAGTAACAAAACATGAATTCACAAATAGTCAAATACTGAGTTCTAATAAAAATATTGAAAAATTATAGAAAAATACAAATTGTTATAAAAGCTGATTTTGAAGGTATATATGCAAAATTAAAAATAATTGGAGGAAAAATTGGGTGTCAACAACGGCCCTACTTTACCCGGGAAGGATGAAAGAGTTGTCGGGTAAAGATATAATGGCCCATTTTGACCGAGCGAAACGGTTTGAAGAGTTTTAGGCCGCACCTGGGTTTATGAGTTGCCTACATATCCCTGGTTCTTACAGGAATCAGGCAGTATGTAGTTCAGGCGTCATCGACGAAGTGTCCCGATGAAGTTTTTTATAAGAACGAACGCAACATATAGGGCTGGTTGAATGAACGATTTACCGGATGGTTAGGGAAACTGGAGCGGGGCCGCTCCTGCTAGGGTAGCTGTTGATTGCCGGATTACCTGAAAATAAGCAATACAAGCATATATCGTGCGTAAATTTAAACATGATGTAAGTTCCCATTGGACTATGGATGTTGTCTTAGGACGGTTAAGGATGACGTCGTTAGACCATGATGTCCTGGGCCATGGGTTGCTTGATGCCGGATTCGCAGGCCATGAAATGATGTTCTCGGGCCATGAGGATGGTGCCTCCGAACCATGATGCCTTTGAATAATGATATGCGAAATTGAGAGAGATCCTCAGGCCATGACATGGTGTTCTCATGCCATGAAGATGGTGCCTCCGAACGATGACGCCTTTGTACAGGTTGGCGATATTTTTAGCCCATGAAATGTAATAATATGATGCAGACAAGACATAGCTTAGTCTAGTGAATTGAAGGGCAGAGCTTAGCCCGAAATAAAAGCGCAGTAAACAGTGCTTGAGACAGCGCTTAGTCTCGACAAAAAGTAAATTGGAGGCAGAGCTTAACCTCAGAAGGCAGAAAAGTAGCCTTATGCAAGATGGAAATTGAGGTAGGGCTTAACCTCGGAAGGCAGAATGGTAGCCTTATGCAAAGATGCAGATGGATACCGTGTTTAGTCTCGGAAGGCAGAATGGTAGCCTTATGCAAAAAATGCAGATGGAGACAACGTTTAGTCTCGAAAGGCAGAATGGTAGCCTTATGCAAAGATGCAGATGGAGACAGTGTTTAGTCTTGGAAGACAGAATGGTAGCCTTATGCAAAAAATGCAGATGGAGACAGTGTTTAGTCTTAGAAGGCATAATGGTAGCCTTATGCAAAAAATGCAGATGGAGACAGTGATTAGTCTCGGAAGGCAGAAAAATAGCTTTATGCAAAGATGCAGATGCAGACAGTGATTAGTCTCGGAAGGCAGAAAGGTAGTCTTATGCAAGATTAAATAAATGACAGTAGAAGTTCTTAGCTGGTAGTAAATTGCGGTATTGTGACCGTTTTGAGTGTTACGATTATGAAGCATCATTTGTGCTGATAATAAATGTCGGCATGTGTGACGGTTTTGAGAGTCGTGTCTTTAAATAATATTTGTCCTTCGGCGGATAGTGTGTTTTGGGATTTTTGTAATCTTTGCGCCTGCATCCAAAGAAAAATCGTGAGTTCTGTAAACGGGGGAGGTTAGTTTGTATTCCCGCTGGTTTTGCTTGATTCGTTCGGCTTGATCTGATGATACCATTCGTATCATCAGGGTAGCATTCGCTAAACAGAGTTGTTTCAAAAATAAGTATGCATGATTTTATAAAAGTATGACATAATGTATATTTAAGATAGTTTGGATGAACCGACGACCGTGACACGATTCAAGACATTGAAACCGCTCCTGCTACGGAATTTTGAGGGTCCTCCTCAAAATTCTGCCCCAGTTTGATGGGTTAACGCTTTTGACTGTTGCTCGTGCGGCGATCGGTTGAAATTACTTCGGAATTTTGAGGGTCCTCCTCAAAATTCTGTCCCAGTTTCCAATTGCGGGAAAAATGAAATTTTTATTAAATTGTGATCGAACCCATACAGCTGCCTACATACCCCCTCTTAAACAGGAATCAGGTCAGGCGTAGTTCAATTTACATCATATAAAGAAAGCATAAAGATTACACATAGTAGCGTTTGATCGCGTCTGAATTGATTAGCTTTGGCCAGACTTCTCCATCCATTTCTGCGAGTATAAGCGCTCCTTCTGTCAGCACTCGGTGAACCATGTATGGGCCTTTCCAGTTAGGAGAGAACTTCCCTTTGGCTTCATCTTGATGTGGAAAAATCTTCTTTAACACCATCTGCCCTGGTGCGAACGATCTCAGCTTGACTCTTTTGTTGAAGGCTCTACACATTCTATTCCGGTAGAGTTGACCGTGACATACCGCATTCATTCTCTTTCCGTCTATGAAGTCTAGTTGCTCATAATGGATCTTTACCCACTCTGCATCGCTGATTTCAGCTTCTTGTATGATCCTTAGGGAAAGAATTTCTACCTCAGCAGGAATGACAACCTCTGTACCATAAACCAACATATAAAGAGTTGCTCCGGTTGATGTACGAACTGTGGTGCGATATCCCAGTAAAGCAAATGATAAACTTCTCGTGCCACTGCTTGTGCTTCTCTATCATCTTCCTTAATATCTTCTTGATGCTTTTATTGGCGGCCTCTACAACTCCATTCATTTGAGGTCGGTAGACTGTGGAATTCTTGTGTTTGATTTTGAAAGTCTCACACATAGCTTTCATCAGGTCACTATTGAGATTGGAACCATTGTCGGTAATGATTGACTCTGGGACTCCGAATCGACAAATAATGCGGTCGCGGACAAAGTCGGCCACGACTTTCTTAGTTACCGCTTTGTAGGCGAAGCGGTGGCCGGCGAGAGGAGCTAGGTTTAGTAGAGAGAGCTTGAGAGAGATGAAGGGAGAGGGTGGCGGAGTGTGACGAGAGAGTGAGAGGGGTAAATGAGGGTTTGGGGGGTATGTCATAGGATTAAATTAGGTAAGAATTAACCTGGACCGTAGATCAACAGGATCAACTGCCGGGATTTGGGCGGAATTGGATCAGGTATTGTTAGGATTTGGCCCTGTGGTTTTGGGCTAGTTTAATTGGGTTGGGTTGTGTAATTGGGTTAGGGGTCTAGGTAAATTGGGTTTAATTGAGAATTAAAGTGGCTAAAAGTTAAATACCCATAAAAATAGCTAAATAATTAATAAAATGGCCAATAATTACATAAAATGAAATTGAGGCTAAATAGATGACATTAAAATGATTAATTAGTATTAAAAATATAAAAATGACTGATTATTGAGTAAAAATTAGGCTATAATTGTAAAGTTATTGCAATTATAGCCAAATGATGCCAATTTGGCTAATTTGTGAAATAATTAAATCTTAATAGAATAAAAAATGATATATTAAGCCAAGAAATGTCTTGAAATCATTTGTAATGCAATTTATGATTAATTATTGAAGATAAAAATACTGGATAAATTAGAATAAATTAATAAAAATATTGAAAAATTATAGAAAAATAGTAATTGTTATAAAAACTGATTTTGAAGGTATATATGCAAAATTAAAAATAATTGGAGGAAAAATTGGGTATCAACAGGGTCCAATATTCTATAATAGTTCATAACAACATAATACAAGTAATAAAAGGTATCTCTAAAGTAAAACTGCTCAGCTCGTTTACAATTCCAGAAAATGGTCATGCTTTCAAGTATCTTAGTGAGAAAATCCAAATATTTTACCAAAATTCCAAAAATACTACTCCCTCCGTTCCAGTTTATGTGAACCTATTTCCTTTTTGGTCCGTTCCAAAAAGAATGACCTCTTTCTAAATTTGGAAATAATTTTGCTTAAACTTACAATTCTACCCTTAATGAGAAACTTTTACAACCATACAAATACTTTAGGCCCCTTTTTGACTTGTTTAGGACCACAAATTTCAAAAGTCTTCATTTTTTCTTAAACTTCGTGTCCAGTCAAACAGGTTCACATAAATTGGAACAGAAGGAGTAGCAAGTTTGAAAACTGTAATTTTTCCAAATAGCCTTTCCACAATAATAAAATGTTCCATTTTCTCTCCAGATAATAAGTATAAAATCATTCTCTATGCCACATATCAATGTATAATAAGTCATGAATGAAGTGATACCATATAGCATGAGGAAAAATGTATCTCTGTGCCATGTATCTCAGAGATGAATCATGTACTCACACTCTCAGAGTACTCAATCTCACTATCTCACACTGTCCACTCATCACGCTCAACCACTCGGTACTGTATATGGACCATACAACCCAGGAAAGATCCATCTCGGAATATATACATCACTGGCAATCAGTCACTCTGTATCGAGGAAAATCCAATTCGGCCCCATGGAGAAGATCCATCTCCAGGTATATAAATGTTTTGGGCAAGATCCATATCCAGGGAAAATCCATCCCTCAATATAATCAACCACGTTCACTGGGGGTGTACAGACTCCGGAGGGGCTCCTACAGCCCAAACGCTATCATAAGTCAGATCCATGCATAAATCAATATAACATGTTGCAGCGTGCAGCCCACCCATAGCTGTCACTCACAATCAGGCTCTCAACCTCACAATCATCAATATCTCCAGTCTCACTCACGGGCTCACAATGTCATGAAACTAGCCCGACAACAATGATATGATGTATCAATAAACAACAACTGAGACTGAGATATGATATGAATGCATGCATATGACTGTGTACGAAATATCAATGAAATCAGTAAGATGAAAAAAAGAAACGACCACTATGGGTCCAAACAATATTAGCATAAAGCCTAAACATGATATTTAGCATGATTGAGAGCTCAGTTACTTTATCGCATGGTGAAAACACAAATATCAATAAAAATAAGGCCACTATACAATGACATGGGAACAACAGAGTCCAAATTCACAAGGTGCACGCCCACATGCCCGTCACCTACCATGTGCGTCACCTCAATACCAATCACATAACACGTATTGTGGGGTTTCATACCCTCAACACTAAGTTTATAAGAGTTACTTACCTCGAACGAGCTAATGCCAATGTCGAGCAAGTTAATAGATACTCCAAAGATGCCATCTCGCACGTCCCGACCACCGAACGACTCGAAACTAACCAAAAAAAATTCAGATACATCAAACAATGCTAAAGGAACAATCCCAATCGCAAAAGGTGGGATGATCGCAGAAGCGACGAAGGGGTCGTAGGAGCGGAAATGTTTCTGGGAGCAAGGGTCCGTAGAAGCGGATATTTTCTTAGATTTTAACATAAAAGCTTTTCGAAAAAACAATCGGACTGCACATGCCAATTGAGGAAGGATAAAATGAGGTATTTAAGGTTTCAAGGCGTAGAATTAGGTTCTAAAACGTAAGATGACCTATCGGGTCATCATAAGGAACTCCTTGATAAGAGGATTATTCAGCCTACCAGTTCACCTTGGGGTGCGCCAGTTCTATTTATGAAGAAGAAATATGGTACTATGAGAATATGCATTGATTACATGCAGTAGAACAAGGTCACAATCAAGAACAAGTATTCTTTGTCGCGTATTGATGATCTATTTTCCAACTTCAGGGAGCGAGGGTGTTCTCCAAGATTGATTTGAGGTCTGGATATCACCAGTTGAAGATTTGGGACTCGAAACTTCTTAAGACAACCTTCAGGACCCGATATGGCCATTATGAGTTCCTTGTGATGTCTTTTGGCCTGACCAACGCCCTAATAACGTTCATGCATATGATGAACAACATGTTTCTGCCTTATCTTGACTCGTTCATTATTTTATTCATTGATGATATCCTAGTGTACTCTCGTAGCCAAGAGAAGCATGCCCAAAATCTGAGGATTGTGTTGCAGCAGTTGAAAGGGAGAAATTTTATGCAAAGTTCTCCAAGTGTGAGTTTTGTCACAGTTCAGTGGCGTTCTTGGGGCACGTGGTGTCCAGCGAGGGTATTCAGGTGGATCCGAAGAAGATAGAGGTATCTCAGAGTTGGCCAAGACCGTCCTCAACAACGAGGATTCAGAGCTTTCTTGGCTTGGCTGATTATTACCGTCGCGTCGTGCAGGGATTTTTGTCTATTGCATCACCCTTGACCAAATTGACCCAAAAGGGTGCTCATTTCAGGAGGTCGGATGAGTGTGAGGAGATCTTTCAGAAGCTCAAAACTACTTTGACCACTGCTCCAGTTCTAGTTCTACCATCAACTTCTGGTTCTTACATAGTGTATTGTGATGCTTCTCGAATCGGTATCGGGTGTGTTTTGATGCAGAAGAGTATAGTGATTGCTTATGCTTCGCGCCAGTTGAAGCCCCATGAAAAGAACCATCATGTCCACGTCCTTGAGTTAGAAGCCATTGTTCATGCCTTGAACATTTGGCGGCACTATTTGTACGGTGTCCATTGTGAGATTTACACCGATCACCGGAGTTTGCAGCATTTGTTCAAATAGAAGGATCTTAACTTGCGTCAACGGAGGTGGTTGGAGTTGCTTAAAGACTATGATATCACCATTTTGTACCACCACGGGAAGTTCAATATGGTGGCCAATGCTTTGAGTCGCGGGCGTAGAGTTTGGGGAGCTTAGCATATCTTATAGCATCAGAGAGGCCATTGGTGTTGGATGTTCAGGCCTTAGCCAGCCATTTTGTTAGATTGGATATTTCTTAGCGAGTCGAGTATTGACTTGTGTGGTCTCTCGGTCTTCTCTTTATGATCGTCTCAGGGAGCGTCAGTATGATGACCCTCAATTGCTTGTCTTTAAGGACACGGTCTAGCACGATGATGCTAAAGAGGTCACTATTGGGGATGATGGTGCATTGAGGATGCAAGGCAGGCTTTGTGTGCCCAATGTTAATGGTTTGAGTGAGTTGATTCTCCAGGAGGCTCACAGTTCGCGGTATTCTATTCATCTGGGTGCCGCGAAGATGTATCAAGACTTGAGGCAGCATTACTGGTGGAGGAGAATGAAGAAGGACATAGTGGAGTATATAGCTCAGTGTCTAAATTTCCAGTAGGTGAAGTATGAGCATCAGCGTTCAGGTGGGTTGCTTCAGAAGTTAGAGATTCCGGAATAGAAATGGGAGCGGATCACTATGGATTTCGTTGTTGGGCTTCCACGGACTCAGCGGAAGTTTGATGCGGTTTGGGTGATTGTGGATAGGCTGACCAAGTTAGCTCATTTCATTCCCGTGATGACTACTTATTCTTCTGAGCATCTAGCTCGAGTGTATATCCGTAAGATCTTCAAGCTTCATGGCGTACCGGTATCTATCATCTCTGACTGGGTTACACAGTTTACATCACAGTTCTTGAGGGGCGTACAACACGAGTTGGGTACTCGACTGGAGTTGAGCACATCATTTCACCCTCAGACGTATGGGCGGACAGTCCGAGCGCACTATTCAGATATTAGGGGATATGCTCCGTGCGTTTGATGGAGTTTGGGGGTTCGTGGGATCAGTTCTTGTCACTTGCGGAGTTTGCCTAACAGAAGTTATCAGTCGAGCATCCAGATGGCACCGTATGAGGCTCTATATAGTAGGTGGTGTCGGTCTCCAGTGGGTTGGTTCGAGCCGGGCGAGGCTAGGTTATTGGGTACCAACTTGGTTCAGGATGCTCTGGAGAAGGTTAAGGTGATTCAGGATTGACTTCGCACAGCCCAGTCCAAACAAAAAAGTTATGCAGATAGGAAGGTTCGCGATGTTGCATTCATGGTTGGAGAGCGGGTCCTACTCTGGGTGTCACCCATGAAGGGTATTATGAGTTTCAGAAAGATGGGCAAGCTGAGCCCAAGGTTTATCGGCCCATTTGAGGTGTTGGGACGTCTTGGAAAGGCTACTTATGAGCTTGCCTTGCCTCCAGTCTAGCAGGAGTTCATCCAGTATTCCATGTTTCTATGCTCCGGAAGTATCACGGCGATCCGTCTCACATGTTGGATTTCAGCCCAGTCCTGATAATGAGTGACATTTATGGGATGGGGCTACACGCGGCGACGATTATATTGATTTATGATAGCGCTTGGACTGAGCCCCTCCGGAGTCTGTACACACCCCCAGTGAGCGCGGTTGATATTATTGAGGGATGGATCTTCCCTAGACATGGATCTTGTCCGAAGCATTTGATACCTGGATATGGATCTTCTCCATGAGACGAATTGACCTTCCTCGGTATTGTGTGACTGATGGTCAGTGATGTATATATTCTGGGATGGATTTCACTGGGCCGTATGAGTATTTGAGAGCGTGAGCACATGAGACTGTCATCATGGTGCATCACATACAGTATGTGCATTGGCATGTCGAAGTATAAGAGTTATATGCTTCACATTGTTCAAATTTAATCTATTTTACTGTTTTGAACTATCTATTTAATTTGAAAGCATGCCTATGTTTCTGCATTTCTATTATAACTGTACCGGTTGAGTTCGTCACTACCTTTCAGTCCAAAGGTTGGACTTGTTACATACTGAGTTGGTTGTACTTACGTTACACCTTGCACGTCGTGCGCAGATCCAGGTGCTTCGAGTCACGGCGTAGATGCTCAAGTACTCTGTGACACCTTGGTTTTGGGATAGATTATATCGTATTTCGGATTGTTTCGGTTTTAAAAAGGCTTTCTTTAATAGTAATTGCTTTCGTCTTTATTTTCAAAGTTTTTACCGTGTCGTTTTGCTTAGTAGTGACTTGCCTAGTTCCACGATAGGCGCCATCACAATGATTGATTTTTGGGTCATGACAATTGAAAAACTAGACATAGGTAATTCCCGAAGGTTGGTAGTGCTTAGTCTCTTCGTTCGTAGGCTTGAATCATATTGTTGTAAACTATTTGTCATGGCCCGTGCTTATGAAGATCAGGGGCGGATGCACCCTAGCTAAAGTGGTGTTATCCGACACCGTTTCCCCCGAAAACTTTAGTTATTACACATATAAATATTATGCAAAAGGTATAGATATAAATCATATGACACTGCTGAACAAAAGATAGTGTCCGATCTGATAGTGTAGCGTCTCTCTTGCAACGCTGAGGTCTGCGGTTCAAATACTTCGTACGCGTTTACTTTGCATTTTTTTCCTTTGAAGCCTCTTTTGTTTAAAACAAAATAGAACTGTGTCCTCTTCCATGAACCGTATCTATAACTTGTAATTTTTAAGCGACATGATTGAGTGGTGTTGCTCATCTCTATTTCTTATATTCCATATTTATTGTAGTAATTTTTTCATCACTTTAAATTTGGACACCGCTTACAAAAGATCTTACGTACGCCTTGATGAAGATGTTTTTTGAAATTTAACTGTGTAATTTAATAAATAAAACAACGCGAAATGGATATAAGAAACAATTTTTTTGTTGTGATGGCACAGCTTAAACTTTATAGGTTCCACTGATGTCTTTGGAAATGCGTTTAGTCTTTCAGAATTCTAGATATAGCCAGTCATGAAACAACTTTCTTCGAGGATGAACATTATGTCGATAATTACTAACATTTGAAAGAACCATAATAGTAAGCATTTGAGGGAGTCAATAGTAAAAATGCACAGATGATCAATCAAACAGAGACAAGCAAAGCCGGTATGATGATTTGAATTGGGGGATCACCAAAGCCTGTTGCAGAAGGCCATATTTGAAATTGTCCATTTATCATAAATAATGACACATTTTTATCACATAAATATTATAGTGCCACAAAACTTTTGCCTTTAATTTAAACTTTTAAGGCAACAAATTTTAAAAATCTTCTATTATTTTTTAAACTCCCGATTCAATCCAGCTCGTCATAATTGAATAACATTACTGAATTGGAGCGGCAAGAAAAGTGTAAATAATAAAGACAAGGTCAGTGGGGATTTCTACTCCTAATAAATACAATGACCTCAAAAAACTTGCCTAAAAATTACTTCATTTGTTTCAATTTAGATAACACACTTTTCTTATTAGTCTTCATTTTTTATATATTTTTACAATTGAAAATAATTTAACTTTAAACTCTTCATTTTTGTACATTTTGCATTTTATCTTTGAGAAACTTTTATAACCACATAAATATCACAACCCTACAAAGTTTTTACCCCTTAAGCTTTTAAAATAACAAATTTTAAAAGGTTTTTTTTTCCATAAATTTCGTGCCGAATCAAATTAACTTGTCCAAATTGAAACTGGTGAATAACTTTTCGCGACTTCCAATTCCCTTCAATTACTCTTCCAAGTTCCACCAAAGGACTAATGAGCCACCTGCAAACGAATTCAAAACTTCTTTAAAATTTGAGTAAATACTTTGCGTTTTAAAAATGTCGTATATTTTTCTGCATTTATAATATTAAAAAAAAAAAAAAAAAAAAACTAGGGAATACATCAACAAAAGCAGATTCAAATATTGTACGTAAACTAAGGAACGTTCATATGATTAGTATTTGAAATTCTTGCTTTTTCTTTCATGGTGGCATCCAGCAGGTATAAACTCATTTTTTTTGTCATAAATGAGAGTGCTTAGGGACTGTTAGAGAGGGAATAGGAACAGATTCTTTGGTTTTGGAATAATAAATAGAAATAGAATCAGTTGATGAATCAATGCCTATGAAACGTTTGAAGTATTAATATTTAAGATTTTAATTTTGCAATAGCAGAAATAGGAATAAACCAAATGAATGAGAAAAAAATAAATAAGAATAATGGCTTAAGAGAGGTGCCATGTTAGTGGATTTCAGCGAGAAAGTCTAGACCTATCAGGTGAAAATTTCTTAAGTTGGTTTTATATTTTATTCTTCTAAAGCTCGAGTGTTCTTAGGTCCGCCATCATGTTTGTTTGTGACGCCAGTGATGATAATTGTGGTCCAGCTGAATATTATTTTTATCCATTATGGAGTTAGGCTTGAAAACAAAATTTTATTTCAATTAGTTTCAATATACATCACCTGCACTTTTTGACTCAAGTAGCAGGTCTCAAGACTAAACCAAAAAAATAAGAAGCTATACAACCATATTGTTGACTCAGTAGACGCTCTATAATCACCTAGTTGAAGTCTTGCTTGACTGAAAGTGTTTTTTGATGTCACTGTTGAAGCTTGAATAGTTAAAATGTCTCGAGCCATCTTTGAAAGAATCGGAAAGTGTTTTCTTTGTTCTTCCGCCATTCCAAAATATTAATGGAGCCGTCGGGATTCACTTCTTCAATTCTCTGTGACAAATAAACTTCAAGCTCATTTAGTTGTGAAAAATCACTAGTAGTAGAACCTTGAGAACCTTTGAACCCCGCCCAAGCACTAAGTGCTCTTACTCCCGCAGTTCTTTTAGATGATTGAGAATCAAAAGAAAAAGAAGTTGGAACATTTGGTCTAGCATGATCTAATGCAACTTGATAAGCATTATAAATAGTTTGAGCATCTATTTTAATTGAGGCTATTGCGACCGGAAGTTTAGACAACTCCTCATCTTCAAGTGTTAAACCATTATAAACAGTTTCATACCAAAATTGAGGACCACCGAATTTCATAGTAGGATTTAACAAGACAGCAACACCATAAATATGGGGAATAGGGGAAAATATTTTTAAAACTTTTTTCCCATAGAATCAATAGCAAGTTTATAAATTTCCCCATCCTCTAAAAAATGAGCAAATAAATTTGCAAGTTCTGCAATATAAATTAAATAATTAAAAATAGTAGGATAATATTGCCCAGAAAATTCATTTGTAGTAATATAAAATTTTTCTAAAAAATCTACAAGCATTTTAACATTAGCTCAATCCGCATATGTAAGGTGCTCTCATTATCACTTACATGAGCATTAAACATTGAGTTTATGGGGTTTCTATATTCATATGCGACAACTAAACTTTTATACATGTAATTCCATCTAGTTGGACAAGATTTAGGAACCTTTCTTTCTCTTAGGCCAAATTCATCACATCTTTTAAAATATTCTCTAAGTCTACTTCTACGGTTTGAATAAAAAAGCCAGTTAAGAGCCATTTTAACCTTTTCAATTTCAAAATTTAAAATTCTCATACCATCACCCACAATTAAATGGTAAATATGACAAATACATCTAACATGAAAAATATTACTAAATGTAGGACTTAGTGTAGTGGTAAGCAAGGCTACAACATTTGTGTTACTAGTAGCATTATCCATTGAAAATGACATTATTTTATCACTAATGCAAAAATATCTACAAATATCTGTAACTGTGCTAGAAATAAACTATCTTGTGTGACGTGAATTAGTTATCCTATAAGCAAATAATGCGCTTTTGCATTATTCAATCCTCATCAATCCAATGGCTGGTGTAAGGTAATCACAGTCATTATCACTTCTACCAATATCAATTGTAATAGCAACACGACAATTTATATGAGTAAATAAATAGCACAAATATTATTCATATTCATGTTTATATTTATAAATATCGCTCTTTACGGTTGTGCGAAGAAATCCTATATAACTAGGATAAAAAAAATCTAATATAATGCACAAAGTGAGGGTTAGAAGGTAACCTATATACTTTCTCCGAATATATATATACATTTTTAGAAAGAGAAATCTTCAAACATAGTTCCTTCAAAATAAATGCTTTTCAAATATACTTCCCCAATAAATGCCTTTCAAACATCGTTTTCTGTAAGACAAACACTTTTCAAATATACCTTTGAGATAAAATTCTTTCAGACATAGTTTTCTTCAAGATAAATTCTTTCCAGCTATACTTTT